>PVIH01008120.1:0-94115 GCA_004025045.1 Sigmodon hispidus
TGAGCGAAGTATCACAAACTCAGAAAGATAAGCAGGGGATGTACTCACTCACTAGTGGTCTCTAAACAAACAAACAAGAAAAAAAGCCAAACATGCCCAAGCGGCAAACCACAACCACGGAACAGCTTGGGATCAGAAACACCCTGGACTGACCCTTTGGATCCCACTCCACCTAGAGGAACACCTGACTCACTCTTGATGGAGGGGGGAAAGAACTGGATTTGGCCAGAAGTGGAGACTGATCTGGGCATTGTTGGGTCAGGGGGACCATGGGACTGTCTGCTCCCTGCCCAGGGAGGGGATGGGGAGTTGCAGAGGAGAGAATGACCAGATGTGTTGGGAGGGGGAGGAGACCTTGAGTGGGGATATACAGGGATAGGAAAGGAAAAGAGAATTTGGAGGGAAAGATGAACACAGAGAAAATATGGGTGTAGCAATCTTATTTGTATTTCTTCCCTTGATGAGCCATGCTTATCATCTTGTCCTCTGTATAGTTATTGTTAACTCTTCCACATTTTAAATTCTTTTTACTGTGTTTTTTTTTGATAAATACAAAATAAAGAAGGAAAGAACAATTAAAAAAAAAGAAATTCAAAACAATCTGAGTGTATGAGACATGAGATAAATACAGATTTTGACAGAAATATCATGTACCCTTAGCAAAACAATAATAAATGTAACTGTCATCTTTTCTTCTAAATAACCACATTTATGTTTAAAAAATATCTCTTGTCAGCTTTGGTCGGTGAAACTACTTTTTACTGTTGTCCATGGTAATTCCTAACTGTTCAAAAACAGAGAACATATGAATGTTGAATACAAGGCTTTAAATGAACTAGTATATTAACCCCTCAAGGTTTCGGGGAATATCCTGAAAAAATGTGGGGAGAATCCAGGGTATCTGGAGGAAGAGAGATAAGAGACACATTACACTGGCATGGCTGTTGACTCAACCTCAAAGAAGTTCTGATCACCTCCACAAGATCTCTGTAAGATTAAACCTTTTAGTTCCCTGCACAGAAGAAGGAAGGACTCTCAGTAGCTATTTCTCCTCGAGGATCTAAATGCAAGCAATAGTTAATGAAAGAGAAAGAAATATTTGTACAGTTGTGCAGCCACTGGTAAGCCCACATTTTACTGGAACAAACACACTCATGCTTTTATAAAGAACTCTAATAAAACTGATTAAGTCATACCAAAAATAAAAAACATAAAGTAGAAGGGTTACATGAGAAAGGAAGGGGATTAACTAGAGTTGAGAGGACACGAGACGTTAATAGGATGAATATATTAAAATACATTATGTACAAGTATGAAAATGGCACATTATTATATATAATTAATATATGCCAAGAACATGATTATTCAATTCAGGTATTGTGGCCAGAAAGCTACAACTCCACTAATTTAAATAGATCATCAAGTTCAAACACATATTTAATGACCGAATTGAAGATCTGGGTTTTAAAATCCCTTTTCTTACTCTAGCACACACAATCTTTTAGTGGCCAACTCTCACATTTGTATCTTAATTAATATATTTTGGGTTATCTATATTAATCGGTAGATTCAGATTTTAAGTAATATATATTCATATAGAAAAATTACAAAAGGTTCAAAAGCATAAAATTAGTATAAATAGCAACTGTTTCTTTCAATGAAACTACATTTTTCAACAAATTTTACATACATTATATTTAGACTACATGCAGAACCAATTAATTAAACTACAAGCTAGGTAATTATGTTTAATGACAAAGCTTCTACACTGTTGAATTGAAAATCTGATGATCAAAATATCACACTTGAGAGAAACACTATTACCCATAATATTACAAACATAAACTGCTTTTCATGCATTCTCATTCATCACTTAGCAATCTCCAAGGCGTGCCATGTACCACTCAAACTATCTTTCACATGTTCTTAAAAAAAGACAGTTACTAGATATTAAAAGGTAGGATTTAAACACAGGTTAAACAAATATTCCCCATTAAAAATAATTAATACCCAAATTAGTCAGTAAAAGGTATATATTAGGGTATGGAAATAAGAAATTTAAAGTATTGGATATACATATTTGAAACAGACCCAACTTTAACTTTTAGTGTCCTGTATCTCAAGGATATACAAGACGAAATAATTTTATTCCATAAAAAAACTATGATGTGCCTACTCTTAGTCACTGAGAAGACTTAATTTACAATATTGAAAAGTACACTATTAAAAGAATCATGTATTATATCTTAGCAGTAAAGCTTATGCTTAGCAAGATTAAGACTCAGAGGTTAAGAAAATCAATTTAGCCCATTATAGCTTTAAAATACATACAAAACTTTTGTGTATGTAAGAGAATCTTAATTTGACCATATACTATCAACATGACACTAGATGACAGCATGGTGGCTAAGTACCCCAAACATTGATATTTCTATTTATTTTAAAATGCATCCTTAGTGATATATTTTGTAAGCATTTAAGAGAAATTAATTTATTCTATGTTTTCTTCATAGACTGTATTCCTAATGAATTTTATAAAAGGACTGCTCATTCAAAAAGTCTCATGGAGGTTTTATTCATGAACAGTATTGGCCAATTCAATGTTGGATCTATACTGGAGATCTGTACATAAAGAAGACATGGCAATATCTGTGTGGAAATCACCTATGGTTCTTTAAGAGTGTAAGGGAATGTAAGACTTATGGTACAAAATATAAGTCCTGGCTGGAAATGGTATAAAAGAAAAACTAATAATAAATAATTTTTATCTGTTCATTTACTACTCAAACACTGCATTCCTTATTGTTTAAAATGAAAATTTATCAGAAGTTATTATAGTTTATTACCTAAAATTAAAGTGTTAATTAAAGCAAAAGGATTACAAAATTACTTTTTTACATTTTTTAGACTTTTAGTCCATTTTATTATGGTTAACTTTGTCCACTTTAAAGTAAACATTTTCATTGTATCCTATATAGCATAGTTCTTTTATGAGTTTTTTAACTAGATATGGATACTCTGTTCAGTACACAGAGTACTCATCATGCTGTAACTTGAAGGTCTTCAGCTTCCAATTCTGAGCTCAGGCTTTACATTTAAATAACTTCATAGTTCTGCAATACTCAATTTTCTTATCTATGAAGTTGGGCTAATAGAAATACTTTGATGTGATTCACTCATTAGAAACTATTATTCATGTTATGCCTTATGTACTTCATACTTGACACATAGTGAGGATTTAAAACAGCTATTATTCATAGTTCTTACCATGTTGCTGATTTAGACTGATAGTTTTAATAAATATTCTTTATGAAATATTTCATAAAGTTTCAACCAGAATTTGTATCTATTATTAATAATGATCTTTGTTTTATTATTTTCTAGAGAGTTCTGGGTGTTTTTTTTTTCATCACTTTGATACAAATCAGAGTCACCTGGGAAGAGGTACCCTCAACTCAGGAATTGCCTGTATCAGATTGGTGTATGGGCATGTCTGTGGGGGCATTTCCCTTAATGATTGATGTAGGAGGAACCGGCTTACTGTCAGCAGTGTAACCACTGGCATGTGGTTCTAGATTATATAAGAAAACAAGCTGAGCCAACCATGGAGAGCAATCCAGTAAGCACCCTTCTCCATGATTCTTTCCTCAGTTCTCACTTGATTTCCTGCCCTGACTTCCCTCAGTGACAGACTTTGACTATGACAGGAAAGCCAAATAAACACATTTCTCCTCAAGTTGGTTTTGTTTTTGCTGTTTAAAACAGAAAGCTAAGTAGGACAATGTTCAATTAAAAAAAAATGCATTGTATTAGCTATTCTGACAAAAGAAAAGATCATTCAGTAAGCCCCAGTCAAAGCATCCAAGAGCAGGGGGACTCAAAAAATCTAGTTAGGTGAGTGGAGCTCCACAAGAAGAAAAGCTCACTTCTTACCCATAAGCATCATGCTAGTATGAGTTTAATTGGCCACATAATCTCATAGGGAGTTGCACCATTAGGTAGTGTGGTTTTGTTGCAATGGGCCTTGTTGGAGGAAATATGTCACTGTGTGGGCTGGGCTTTGAGGTTTACTAAGATCAAAGGTTGTCCCATGTGTCAGTTGATTTCTGTTACCTTCAAGATATGGTACTCTAAGTTCCAACATCACATCTGCCTGTACATCACCAGGCTCCCCATCCAATTATGATGATAATCAACTGAACCTCTGAAAGTGTAAGCCTTAGTTAAATTAATTATTTTATAAGAGTTGTCATGGTCATGGTGTCTCTTCACAACAATAGAAATCCTAAGACAAGCACTAAACACTATACATAACCTTCCTCAAGCTGAAGCTTGTCAACAAATATCAGTCTAGTTATAGTTACAGAATCTTTTTCATTACCTTAAACTTAGAGTCAATTTCCACATATTCACAAAAAGAAATTCTGAAAAAATTTCTTCTGGTACATTTTATTTATTGTAAAATATTTGGAGGATGAAAAATTATTTTCTCACAATCTATGTAACATAACTGATTTCAGATTTTTTAACTATAAAATATACTTTTGAGTTAATTTATATAAAACTACTTCACAATTTCTTGAGGGTTAAAAGGTTGGGTAAGATACACAGAACCATTAATCCAATTGTGGACATATTACTCTTCTTTGCTGTGATTAATTTGTTGCATTAGACAAATAAAAATGTACTTCTCAGTGCTTAAGGAACAAACATACAAAAGGCTATAATATCCTCTATTGGTAGAGTCTATGGCTAATGAAAGCTCTTTGCTACCATGGAAATGGAGAAAAATAAAAGTTTATCAAGGTCCCAGAAAGATACAGACACAAGGGGACATTTTAAGATTTTCAGTTTTAAAGCACACTTTTTATTTCAGGTCACATCTCATCTATTATTTCCAACTTTAAAAAAGACTGTTAGAACTCAAGGTAAGAGGAATACAGTGTATAGACAGAGAAAAGTAGGCTTGATTTTGTTAGGCAACTGGAGACCTGGTGTTGTGTACCTTTGGGAATTTTGAAGGCCAATAGCCATTCAACTGCTTTATTTGCTCTATAAATGTTACTCACAGGTTGTGGAGGAACATAGACATGGTCCTTTGCTCCATCATATTCATTAGACAGCATTCTCAAGTTCTATTCTACTTCTACATAAGTACCTCTGTAGGAAACCAGAGGTGTTTGTATGTTTGTTTGTATTAACCCATCAAAGCTATGTATGATGGAGGCCAGGGACAAGCTTACTTCTGTGCATGCTTCCTGCAATTGGTCATGGAGAAAGTTACAAGTAATGATTCACTTACCAGTTGAGGTTGAGCAAATCTGAGAATCTAAAGGGAAGAACACTGTAGTCACTCAGGATGTCTGAGCTCCTTCATCTCCATTCTGAAGACTCACCACAGTTAAAATAAATAAAATAAAAGCCCCTGGCCTTGGTTAAAGGAAATAGCCAATGAAAGAAAAGTTTATATATTAAGATATAGTCAAAAGTGAACATAACAGGATTTGGAAAATACTCGGCTCTCAAACCATTGGTTCTCATTGGCCAGAGCCATAGAGAAGAGTTCATTCCTAAGATTAGAGAGAAAGAAAGACAAATGTTAATTTCAGTAAATTATTCTTCATTTGTCCAGCCAAAACAACAATGATTTGACTGTAAAATATATTCTTGGATTAATCACCTTACTGATTAAATCCATCGTACTCAAAAAAAAGTGGTGTGTGTGTGTGTGTGTGTGTGTGTGTGTGTGTGTGTGAGTGAGTGTATATATAGAGAAGTCCAAGATATCTCATACATAAAATAGGAACAAAAGGAAAATAATCCACTTTAAGGGGTTAACAAGATAGTACTCATTGCCAGAAAGGCTAGAGCAGTGCATTCCAGGCAATTAATGGATCTGAGTCTCATGCAGCAGGTGAGAATGTATCCCACCATTCTTTGAACACCTAAAAAAATTTTAGTGTTTGACTCAGTGACATAAAGGTAGTATGAAACTGTTAGCATTGTAACTCAGAAGTGATATAAACTTTGGGAATTTATTTTATTTTGGGAGAGTATTCTTGAACACTTATCAAAAATGTGCAGATTCTTTGTAATCAAAAGTAACTTAGCATTTTGTTTCTTATGAACAAAGTTTGTGAAAGACCTACGGTTTCAAAGGATTTGTATTCCTAAATGTCTTAATAGCTTATGCATTTAGTGTTTACCTAGACAGCGGCTCCCACAAAGACAGAATCCAGGACTTCTTAGTTCCTTATGATGGCTATGGTGTCTGAATAGAAGACCAGACCATGCTGTGGCCCTGAACATAAGCTGTTATCTAATTGATGCATTCCCAAGGAATTCTGACTTCCAGTCACATTGATGTGGTATACCCTTTACTTTCCTTAGATACCTGATCAGCCATGTTTCTGTGGGTTTCTCTTGATTTGGCATAGAAATAACACAAATGCCCTGTTCTGAGGTTTCTCAACTGGATAAACAACTGCTCGGTCTTATTTTGATTAAGGAGAACTATTACATGTTCTTCTACAAGCTATTAGTCTGCCAGGGACACACTATAATTTATAAGCTCTATCAAAACTTTTGCTTTAATGAAATGAATAGAAAATTAATGCACTCAGGCAGAGAGACCTTTTAGCTAATACTTTTTAGTACATTCTTCTTTGAAGTACCACAGAACAATTTTCACTTACTGGTTATTTAAAGAGAAAAATATTCAGTCCCCTTGATGGCACCTTGATAGAATTTAGAAACAAGTACAGCATATTACTTCCCATGTATAAATCATATGCTATAAGATGGGAAAGTAAATGCTCCACCCTTTTAAATTTAATAGCTATTTTAAATATTTCCTATTTGAACATTTATAAAGAAATTCCAAGCATAATGCTACTTATATGTTAGTAAATATTGTTTACACTGCTGTAATTTACACCTGAGTCAAGACACCATAGCCAAAAACACTGCAAATTATGGGTCCTGACTGCCTTAAATAAAAGAGGTGAAAGTCAGTGTGCCTACCTCAGTCCTTTGAAAATGTTCTAGTTTAGATACCAAAACAATGAATAACGCGATTACCTTTTACTTTTTAATCTTAAGTATACAGCTATCATTCTGGTCTGTATGAACAGAACAGAATTCATATATAAAAGAATGGCTCAGTTTCTATGTGAAAATATGAATTTACAGATTTCATACGATCTTTATTTTTCTTTGTTTATAATGTCAAACAATTGTAACCAACACATACTGATTACTATCTAAGTAGAATGTAAATAACTCAGACCTGAATGCTGCACTACGATATAAGTATGGCACTCATTGTCAGTGGTAAGAATCAATCATTCCTGAAATGTCAAACTTACATATTATTTTACTAAATAAGTAAATTTCAAAGAGTCAACTACCTGAGAAGTTTAGGTATTATATTTGTGCATTTTGTTATCAATCAAATTACTCATTTTTTTTGAACAAAGGTAATTTTCCAACTAACAAATATTATGTTAGAGAATTGATGATTGTAGTAATAATAATAAGTTTTTTGTATCTTGTTAATACTTTTATACTGGCTACCTGCTAAAATAATTTATAAATTAAATAGTTTTAAGAATAAGAAAGGATTACTTGTACAAATATTCTTAAAAGCTGTCAGAAAATCCTAGGCACAGGCACAGAATCAAGTGTCCTTTGTTTATTTTAGTTCTTCCTTCAGGATTCAGCTTTGAGCTATTTTGAGTTTCACAGTTGATAACGACTTTGAAAATATTCTCACAGTGTTGAATAACTTCTTCCACAGAAAACACACACACTCATACACACGCATACACACATATACACACACACTAACCCCAAAAGTTCTTTTTTTATCTCCAAAAAGAAAATGTTTATTTCTCAATTGAAAGCAGCCAAGGTAAAAAAAATTATATTTTCTTAATATTTTTGTTGACAAATTAGGTCACTGAAATGTATAGTTCTGTTTGGTTGTTCTCAGGGTGCAATGCCCCCATCATTAGGGGGATGCTGTGCCTTAGTAGTGTGTTTATCCTTCCCATTCACTAGATTTGATGGAAGAACGAAAAAGACATTTTTACTTGACCTCCCAGTGAAAAAAAAATGATTTCCTCTATTTGGATGGCTTATTTGAATTTATTTGGCATAGTCCTGATTATCTTGTAAAAAAAAAAAAACAGAATAGAATATTTATTAGGACTATAACAAAACAAAAGTTATTTTCACATCAAGATTTTTAGACATCTATAAAAATTTTAGGGAGCAGAGTCTTATTCAATCAGAACAATCACATGATGATATATAATGCTAAAAACAGGCTTTATTTCATATCTCAAAGACTTCAGTATATGTGGGCCACCACTTCTTTACTACTTTTAATAATAAAAGCAGCAAAAGCAAGACTTAGACAGTTTCATTGTATAGAACACTTGATAATATCATGTCCATAATTTTCTTGTAGGTAATTTGCATATTGCACAGGTAGTAACTGTTGAAGGAATCTTTAGCATTTCTGTCCCACAAACATTCTCTCAAGATAGCATATTTAAGAGTTTTCAAATGATGTCTTGATTTTTACTAGCCTTATGACATTTCATTTCTTTTTAGTAACAAATTAATCATTTATTCTTAATCATTAAATATCTTCCAAATCTGAACTTCTTATTTCAGCAAAAATATTTTTCAAATGTTTCTTAATTTCTTCTAAGTTGTATTTATTGAACAATGTATATGTCTCTGTTTCAAGATTTATAGATTGATATTCAATTTTCCTTTGGAGGTAATTTATGGTATGATAGGATCATCTGACATAATTCTTCTAATGCAACAAAATCAGGGATTTCTTTTCTAATAAAAGTATTGGCATTCATCAGTGCATGGGCTTCTGAAAATCACTAACAACTAGATGGCAAACAATTTGAAAACTTCAGAAACTTTTAAAAGGTTTTGAATATTTAGTTTTTGTATGTGTGAGTGTACACAACACACACACACACACACACACACACACACACACACACACACACACAAGCGTTCAGTTATGCATACCACACCCTGGCATGATAGGAGTGTGAAGGTAAGATGATGATGTGTTAGAATCAGTTGTCAGGCTTGACAAGAAGTGCATTTACCTGCTGAATCATATTGCTGCCCCACACTGAGCTACTTACAGTGATGCTAAATAATCAAGCACCATCATGCCTTAAGACACTGTATTACATTTCTACATTTTTACTGGAAGAATATGTCAAATCATCTAACCAACTCACTAAAAAAACTTCCTTCTCTCTTCACTCCCCCAAATTCTTTCCTGCTGTCAACCCTTTCAGCTGCTCCATTCTTCCTCTACAATTAGGCTATATTCAATAAAAAAATTTTAGAAGTATCCTCAGTGAAACAAACAAACAAACAAATACAGGACCTGATGACATTAATTTTTTTCTCTTTCACCACTTTTTCTAACTATTATCACATCAAATTAAGAGGAATTTCACATTTATGTCAGTCATCACTACCTAATAGCACTAAGAATCCTGAACAAGGATTGCCTACAGCTTTGTAATGTGTGATTTTTTTTCTTATCCCCATTTACATTACAAAACAAAGCAAGACTTCTGTTCTTGAAGTATTATTGTCATGGTCTATAAAGTAATGAACGTTCAGTATCAGGCAGAAATAGAGCCAGCCCTTCCTTCTCATCTGTCCTTGGAAAAGTTTTTCCATTTTTCCTCATCTTAGAAAGCCTTAGCTTTCTTTCTATTATTACTGTAAACAGCTCTTTCTCTGAACAATATCATCCACAACTCACTTTTAAGCATAGTAGAAAAATTAGATACCAGTAACATTTCTTTAATTTCTTGTTTTCAAATTTCCATGTGGGGCGACCACCATGATCCAAGTCTGTGACAACCATCCATATTTACCATATGAATCACTTCTTTGTAACCTACCAAGTAAACATCACTCTTGAAAATCAATTATCAGGATTTAAAACCAACTTCACAGTATCAAAAATTCAGTTTATACTGATTTTATCTACTTTTAAAGGACAAGTCAAAATTTTTAAAAATTATTAAGTCTACAAACATGGTAACACAGTTGAACTATAGTTTCAACAACAATACTGACATATTACAACAAGAAGTAATAATGGAACCATTTTGTGAAAATAAAATTAAGACTTTTAAAAACTGGTCAGTAATTTTTAAATTAAATATTATTTACAGAGGTAAAATTACAAAATATTTACATAATGAAATCCAACTATGATATTTTGATTTATGTAATCACTGTACGATTTTTTAAACAAGTTGAACATACCCACGTGTTCATAATTGTCTTCTTTTAATTTTTAAAAATATAATTATATTTTTCTATTTTTTTCAATACCTGCCATGTGCCCTTTCACCTAGCTATCTTTTAAATTCAAGAACTCTGTTCACCTTTTTAAAAATTTGCTACATATATTTGGATATATGGAGTTTTACAAGTTATTTTACAAAATATTATAAATACGTATATGTAAGCATATACTCATGTTGCATTATGTCCAACATTCAACTTAATTTTAAGAATGATCTATTTACAATGTTATGATATTATGACATTTTATGATATTCTCGTCTAGAGTATGTTAAATAAATTATTCTATTTTATAATTATTTAAATTTTAATTAAAATATAATCACAATTTTCCCCTTTTCTTTTTTCAGTGCCTCTTATGTGATCCTTCACCTTGCTCTCCTCAAATGCATAGCCTCTGTCCTCTTTTTCTTTAATTTCTTTAATCTATATCTGCAAGATAATCTTTAAAAATTCAATCTGCAAATGCTTATTGTGGCTGGAATCAAAGAGCAAAATCAACGAATACTTCAGAATTGTGACTCCTGCTACAAATGATTATCAGAAATTGATTTTAATTGTTCATTATTGCAGAATAATTTTTCAATTAAGAACAGTAGCAAAGGCCTGACTGACAATCTCCAAAGTAACAGTCACCCTTGTCCAGGTCAATAGAGCTAGGCAAACAAGAGGTTGATTCAAAAGTCTCTGCCCAATTTCCTTCCACAGCCAGGTCTTTATGAGTGAGTAGTCATGGAAAAGATCCTAAAAAAATAAACTGTGGAAACATTTCAGTAACTTAATTGGGATTTTGCAAGGCTTTCAAAGCCTGCATTGTTGTAGTGTGCTCTCATCAAAGGCCATGATTCATCTTCAGGAATGGTGCTATTCAGACCTCTTAGCCATATATCTCAGGAATTTACTTCCTAATTATGCCATATGCCTTATAAACACTTTGTTTAGTCATTGGGTGGCATGATATTTTAAGCTGGTAAAGCAAATTGGTCTGACCATTATTTCCCAAAGTTTTTAACTTAGCACTTGGCATATTTAGGTTATAGGAGCACACTGCAATTTTTTGTTCTAAAAAGGGTCTTAGTCTACTGATGAATTTATCATGGGCTACTGTGCAGGAAAATGTATGTATATATAAATTAGAGAGACTGGTAGTTCTATTTTAAGTGCAGGATGCATTGAAATAGCAAATGCCACAGTTCCTACCAGGAGTGAATAACAACATCTTTCAGAAAGCACAATACTGTCACAATTTTTATTTTGCCTTTGTCTTTGAACAAGTGCAGGAGTAGATAAAAGAAATCTAGGGTTGCTAAATTTCGACTGTGAAGATATTCTACAGTGCTTTCTTCTCTTAAGTTGACATAATCATAGATAGTATATGAAGAAAGTAAAAGTAATCTTAAGAATAAAATCATCATGTAATTGGAATAAATTCAACTCTGGGACAATATGGGAGGTATAAAGTTATGACAGTTTTTTTTTTAAATTTTTGATTATTGTTATATGTCATGATGTGTACCGTGGATGTACATGGCATGGCATGCATGCATTGGTCAGAGGATAACTATTCAGAATTCATTCTCCTCATCTTTGCATGGTTCTGTGTGAACCAAACTCAGATCACTTGACTTATACAGTATGTACTTTTATTAACTGTGCATCTCCCTGGCACAAAGTACAGATTTTTTATTTAGAATTATGTTTTTATGTGGTTCAGAATAGTAGTTATCATAAGTAGCAGTGTTTGAATGATGCATAAGTACAACATATTCCAATTAAAATATGCCACCAACCCATGAACATTTTCTGACATTGTTTGGTCTTAGGTGACAGTTAAACATAATCCTCAGTAGTAATTTACTTTGCCACATGCATGTTTTAAAACTGTTGTTTTGAATGGAATGTGTTGTAAAACTATATGACATAGTGACTTGCAATAAAAAACTTCCAGCATGGTGTGTAAGGTTTTGCTACAGAAAGACAGGAGATCTAGAAAAATGATTATAAAGTTGTACTAGACAGATGTAAAATATAGGGAGAAAATCAAATAGTACAACTTGAATAATCTGGAGTTGTTAAATGGTTGGACTGTATTAAAAAATATAAAATACTTTTTTCCATATAAAAGAATAAAAACTCAAAAATATGTCCAATTTTCTTTTTTTTTTTTACTGTGTTATGTAATGGAAGGTGAGTACATTAAAAACTATAATACAGTAAACAATGGAAATGAACAATACATAATATATACAAAACTACACTTATATGTTGCATCCTAAGCCAATAAATTTACTGCAATTTTATTGTAAACTTAAGAGTTAAAACTCTTCAGTATTTGAAAATTTAATAAAAGTGTGGCCTTTTCTACTTTTCAAGATTTTACTACAGTGAACCTGAGACTTGGTTTAAAAAGAAAGACTATAGCATTGTCGCCTTAATTTCTAATGAAACAATTGCTAGACAGAAAGAAAAGTGACCATCTATTTGAAAATAAGCTAATGATGAACACTAGGTAATTAAGATAAATGACAACTGAAACTGTGGAATGTTTTACTGAGTTCTTATGACAGATAACAGTCCAGCTCTTGAAATGGCTTAAATACCCCTCTCCTTCCTGATTCTCTTTCCATTTGTTCTTGTTCAACAAGGTTGCTTATTGTTATTTAAAAATAAATATGTATAGGGTTGACAACACTGTTGTTGCCTTTTTCTGAAAACTTCCTTTTCTAAAATATTTTCCCCATACTCTTGTAACGTTGAGTAAATCCCGTGGCTGCAGCTGTTCCTATTTTGTGCTTTTACTTAGTAACCTCACATAATCTTTTGATGCTGTCACACTGATGCTGAGGACACCAAGTCACTATGTATAGCCTTCTCTTCCTTCCCAATATAGTTATATAATTTTGATATGCTGACATCATTTCCAACTTAAGGCCATAAAAATTCAGACAAATCATCTTCTCTGCTACTATATCATTCATGTGTACTCTTCAGTTTGATCAATATTATTGCAATTTCTCTATCTTCATGCTCAAAATACCACCATCAGCTAAAACTGACACAGGGAACTCTACTTCCTTTCATCAATGTGAACAAAATAATAAAGTCAGAAGCTAAGGCTTAATGTATCTTTTCTAGAATTTTTAAATTCATTATACCTTCATCAATCCTGGTGCCATAAACACTTAAAAATTTTGTTGCATACTGTCACATCTTGGGTCTGTGTTTCAAATGGGTTTGAGATCATTCTCACTATATATTATTTTCTTTATACAGTATAATGCAATTTGAGGAGACCAAAGGTTCTGAACTCACCATACTACTGTAAAATATATGCATGCCATCTATAACATTCACTACATTAAACTATTCTTAGAACTGATTATTTGATGTGCATTGTCTATGCCCTCCCTATATCACAGGGTTATGAAGCACTGTGAACATATAGTTCTCAAGTTAGGTGATGACTATCATTGTCGTTGTTTTTATGTCTATTTTCTTCGTTAACTGTTAAGAGCTTTCTGTGTGTACTAAATGGCAAGAGTAAAGGTCCACATCAAACCCCATGTTCTCTGTATAGTCTGACCCATGCAAACCACTCTCTGTTTCAGATAAGGAGGGGAAGAGGCGGTGCAAAACAACATTTGAAACTGTGCTTCCTATTTTTGGTGACTCATTATTTCCTTTCTTCATCAAGACTTTTTTCTTTATCTTCATTTTGAAAATATTACTTATTTAATGACTTACTCAAGTTTTATTTGTTCCCAAACAAGACAGAACAAATCAGCATTTTATGTCTCAAGAAGTTTCCAGAAAAAAAAAAAAAAAACTTAAAAGTACTCCTCAAGTGAACTTTGAAGGGATTTTATATTACGACACTTGGAGATTAACATTGCACATTAATATTTAGTGGGCTCTAGATAGCCTAAAGACTTTTAAACACAGAATCCCAAATATCTTTGAAGCTGACACATTTTATTTCCCTTTAGAAGTTAACTGAGGGCCGATGATGAATATTCCAGAACTGAAAGCACAATTGTAAATCCTTTTTTTAAAATTTAAAACTCTTACAGAAAAAAACTTGCAACATAATTCTACATTTCAAAAGTGAATTCAAAAAAATCTCAAAGAACTGATGGCACACAAACACTTTCTTTCAGATATGAAACTCAGCATCTTCTCTGAATGAAATCACAAAAAAGTTAAAATATTTATAGGCCATGCGCACTGCTAAGAGTTAAGAGTGCTTGTCTAACATGCACAGGATAGGATGAAAGCCCCAGTACAGCTTAAAATGAATGTTTAGTTAAATTCCCTTTTGACTAATGCTGTTGTATCAATGACAGCTCTAAAGAGTCAGAAAAAAAGATGTTTTAACAGCTTTTTTTTAATTTAAGTATATTGAAGTTATTATATTGTCTACCATTACTTTCCAATGTAGTTCTTATTGTGATATCTAGCACCTCTAAGGAAAACAAGTCAAGCCCAGGACTGACAAAGTTTTACTATACATTCTCTCATTCATAGACTAATTTCTTAGTGCCAGTCTATAATTTCTTGCTCCTCTGAACACATTTTACCCTTAGCTCCTAAGTTCCAGGAACGCTTTAACAGCTAGAAAACAAAACCTAATCTTTGCTCTTATTATACATGCTCTAAACTAAAACAGAGCAAGAAAAGGACATAAAACAAATAAGGAGATTTAATTAAAAAGAATCTCAAGATTGACTCTCAGTCAATTTATTGTCAAATAACTTAGGTAACAGAACTAGTGCTGCTTATGATATTATTTAAAATGTAACACCCTGCTATCAATTCAATTAACAAGTAGTTAGGACTATATAGACTGAAGATAATTAGCATATAATTGGTGAGTTGAGAAGAGAACATTTCTGGAAATATTTGTTTTATGTTTGCTCACTTAATATAATTCCCATTAGATGATACTCTGTACTAAGACAGCAGGTCATTTAAATCAAAATGACTACTTTATAGTATTCAAACATGAATAGTATGAATAGTAGAAAGTGAAATTAAATGTCAGCTGGTGGCACTTGTGTCTAACGTGTCAGGTGATGTCTAAGTAGTTACAACATTCCAAATGAAGAGCAAGCTTGCCTTTCTTTCTATAAATTTTGATATTTTGAGGAGATTTTGTTTTTAACCTGTGAAATACTTGACACACAGAAGAAATTAGTTTAAACTTCTATTTATATTTTATTGAAGATTAAAAGTGAAAATGATTCTAAAATACTGTGAAATTAGGCTTAAAATCTCAGTGTCCCGTGCAATACCCACTTTGCTAAGGGTTAGTCTTTTATGTTGGTTTTTCAAATTTTCTTTCATAGATTTCACTTTGTTAGACATTTATTTGTCAAAAGTGATAACCCCGTTCTGCCTTTTTATTAACACTTCACTGTAAATATTTTACTGTTATTAAGTGAATAGTTACCTTCAGAAGGCAGGAATAAAGTCCATTAAACTAGACCACTAGAGGGCAAACAATACTGAGTTCAGTCATGTTTATGACTAGCTCTGGAAAGCACTAGTTGTATTAAACACTCTCTCTTTCTTTACTTCCTTTCTTCCTTCCTTCTTTCGACTCTTCATTCTTACATGCACAACTTTGACATCGATGTCCACCATGTGCCAGCACAGTTAACATAAGACTAAAGTCAAATAAATCTCCTATGAGCCTCGGTTCTCATTCTACTTCATTTGTGTACGTATTATATTTTACACACATACATATATATGTGTATATATGAAAATGTTTTAATATTATTTCATCAAATGTTATATTTCTTAATAATTTACTTTTAGTTTATTATTATAGCAATCCTCACTGTAATAAAATCAAATATCTACTGTTGCCAAACAAGTTGGAGATGTGTACCTTAAGACTTTCTCAGATGCACCATCAGGGAGATAATTTAGTCACAAAAAATATTGACAAAAATTTTAAAGGATGGGAACTTTGATGAAATCTGTTCAGTAGCGCTGTCTAAAATTGACCTCAACCTTCTCCCTAACCAAGTTTCTATCTTTTTTTACTGGCTGCTTCTTTTGGTCCCCATTAGCCATGCCCTAAGAAAAGGGTGAAGTGATTTCATAATTTCTGATCAATAGAAAAGGACACTGATACCCTGGGGATATTGATCCAGAAAGAATAGCTGGAAAGCACTTTCAGTGATAGAGGAGTTAATGATTTTGTGATTTATCCAAGAGAAACGCCCTACAACCTTTGATAATTGCAAGGCAGATAGTAGTGCTGCAGGCCCTGTCAAATTAGCAGGAGTTAAAGGCAAGGACCATAAAGAGGTTAGTAGTCCTTGTGCATCTTTAATATGTTTGTGTGTGTGTGTGTGTGTGTGTGTGTGTGTGTGTGTGTGTTGGGGAGTTACTTGTTTTCTAAAGACAGAATACTTAAAATCTTGATTTATCTTGGGATCAAAAGTACTTTTTTACCTTAATATTCTTATAGTATTTTAGATATACCAGACTGACTCTGCTGAATTACAAAGGGAAATTAAAGTTCTCTCTTATTTTAAGTTATAAAAATAAGAGGTACAATACTAATATTATAAATATTAAGTACTCAACATAGTAAAATACATACAGGGGAAGAGGTCTAGAAAGATATAAAAATTCACAAAGTTTCACCATCAAATATCAATCTTTGTCTATGTAACAGAGGGCTTCTTTTCCTAATATTTAAATGAATCTTTCCACTCAGAAGAAACCTGAAGAGCTGCTATTCCACTCCACGGCAGATTGAATTAGCTCTCAAGTATATCAACACACAAGAACACTCCTTGAAGTATTTCCTCTTATGTGATGGAGAAAAACAGGAATTAAAAACCATGCAATGGAGAGAATCAATAAAAGCAGAACTCTGTTTCAATGACCATGCAGCAGGAAGGTGGATATCCACATCTGAAAGGTGAGAGAGAGCATGATGGGCCTTGTTTGTATAAGAAGATGCAAAGAAGATTGCTTTTAATGTTCTAATGTGTTGTCAGGAAAATTAAAGAAAACTTATTAGATGAGAACAGAAGCACCAAGCAGGTACTAGGCACCAACTGCCTTGAAAGCCTGACAAGGCAATCTGGAGAAGGAAGATTGGCCAGAACAGGAAGGGTTCTCATATTGCCTTCAGGAAACTGCACTTTCTTAGGTTAGTGTTAGTGAACTGAGTACTGAAAGATCCAAGCTGGAACTTGAGAAGCAAGTACGTAAAAAATGTGAAAAAATACTTCTCCATTTCATAGTGTGAATACAAACATGCACACACACACACACATAGATGAATGCATATACACACCATAAATTAACACAGAGATAAAGGCATAAAGAAAAGATTACAGTTAGTCAACTATGCTTATCGACAGAGAACTTTTGGACCAAATAACAATAAGTTCTCCTGCATAACCAGTGATTGTTTCATTCCATTTCTCAGAACAATGTACTGTGTGAAAACGGCAGTTCATGGTTCTAGGAAGAGTGCATATGCAAATAGAGCTGAGATTTTCAAATTTCACACTTAAAAACCTATGCAAATCAATCCTTCCCACACCAGTGCACTTAGTTGATATCTCTTTATACCTATCAAGGTCTCAAAGTTTACCATTTCTCACATTTCAATAAGAACTGAAGATGTTTTACCTGAACTTGTATTTGTTTTTGTAAGGAATGGGATTAGTTAAGTTTTCAATGTTTTTATTCTATGGTTATGGAGATGATCATGTTGTTTGGTACTAGCAAGTAAAATTAATTTTTTACTTAGCTTTTAAAAGTAAAAATTAAAATTGAATTTTTAAGTAAAAAAAGAATTTCTCAGAGATGTCAATATTTTAAGGATGATAAATTATTAAATTTACTATAAGTATGTGTTGTATATGATTTATTCTTTACTAAAAGTGTTTCTCTGGAAACAAAAGAGAATGAGAAAAGAAACCCACACTCACAACCCTAAGCAGCTATTTTTCTAACAGAGGTCCAGGGCAAACCTCCACAAGTGGTTTGACAAATCTAGTTTTTGTCATGGTGTTAAATATGTAAATTACCCTGAGTGACCAAGGCTAAAAGCAAAGTGACAGTTGAGTGTGACTGCCATTAACTGTGGATCACATCTCTGCATGTAATGCAATTATATGGCAGGAAACAACTAATGTGGGCTGCTCTGGTGGGGGAGAGCAGAAAATATTGAATTTTTCTTAATCTATTTAGG
Source organism: Sigmodon hispidus (assembly GCA_004025045.1). Taxonomy (NCBI): domain Eukaryota; kingdom Metazoa; phylum Chordata; class Mammalia; order Rodentia; family Cricetidae; genus Sigmodon; species Sigmodon hispidus. The sequence continues at coordinate 18,602 of PVIH01008120.1, forward strand.
TCTTGCAATAGGGGCATTAGCTCGATGGAGGTTGAGCATGCCAGGCACACTCTTGCTTGCTTTGCTAAGTGGTGCCTTCATTCATAACGTGATAAGAAGGTAATGGTTAGAGAAACAAATACATTATAATCCTGCTGAGTTAAAGGGCAATTTTCTCTTATCAACTTCTCTTCTGTTACACCAGTCAGTGATATAGACAAAAATCTCAGACTCATGCTGCTCTGCTAGCATTAGTAAGCATGAACATTACTTTTCTTTTTTCCTCATGAGCAGCTGAACGTTGAAAATCTCATGGTAACCCACAAATTTTTTTCACAATTTCAAGCTTTAGGTATTATCTAGACACATGAACAAAATATTTAAAATTAACATTTCTTAGTGTTTTACTTATTATATTTCTAGGTGATAGGTTGATGATAGATGGACGGACAGACAGACAGATAAATAGATAGGTAAATAAATAGAACAAAATTTTAGAAAGACATGAACAAGGTTGGACGCTAAGTATGAATGCTAAGTAACAAGTTCAGGGCAGTTTGGTCTTTAGATACTAGGAGTTTGAAAATTCAAACAAGTATCTTTTTCTTGGATGCAGTGGATAATTAGCCGTCATAACAAGTCTCTTAATGTATATATAACCTGTTTGGGCAATTAATTTGTTTTTAATTTTAGAACTGATAAATTGCTTTCCTAACAATTTGAACTTTAAAGTGCATCACTTATATAATATGGGTCTCTAAAAATATGTTAACTTGGGCACAGATAAACTCCCTGTCTCTGAAGATGGATATCTGATACTTACCAACTTCATTTTTTCCAGTAATACAGCTTTCATTTCCCCAAGGTCTGTTTCACCAGAAGGTGTTTGTGAAGACCAGGGTTGAGAAATTATCAACTGCATATAATAACTCAAGACCAAATCTTTAACAAAGAAGCTCAATGTGCTAAAGAATCACTCAATTACAAAATGTACAATTTTTTGTTTAAATATTTGTTGTTTGTATAATTAATTAGAGTAAGACTATGGAAAAATCATGTTTCTCATTAGGTGGAATCACAAAACAAACCAAGATCTTTAAAAATGTTGGTGATTAGTCATAATACCTGACTAATTTACAAACTTTATAGTTTTAGCAAATCTCAGCAATAAATTCCAATGAGTAATTCTTCTGAAACTTCTGGAAGTCACATAGTTTTACTCTGTATAACCTTTCTTGGCAAGATCTAAAAATTACTATATATTTTAATTGTTGCTTCTGTCATTCAAGACAATTATTATGATCCCAATAAAATAATGTTCTTTGCAAATCCTTGCTGTTTTTAATTGCACTTTATGGTATATCAGACTCTAGAAACAAAATCAATGCTCTACAAACAGCAAGTGCTCAAAATTAGTAAATGGATAAATATTTTAATAGTGATTTATTCCTTGTTATTTCTCCATTGTCTGTCACAATATCTTACATATATTTAATTTATAGATTATATGGATAGATATCTATTGATAGATTTTTATAAGACATAAATTTTAGATCAATATCAACTAGTCTATTTAGGTAACATGGTAATTTCTGATTCAAGAAGAGCTCCAAGAATTCCTTCTTATAAAAACTATGCCTTTCCTGATATACATTTCATTACATACAATCATGGTACAATAGTCATGGAACATGCTCTTTTCACTTGTTTTTATTTTTTTATTTATATATATATATATTTATTATTTGGTGATTTTACATCATGCACCCCATCAAACTCAGTTATCAGTCCTCTCAGATTCATACGCACACTTATGATCTCCTCATTTACAAAAATGCCCATTCATGCTGCTCATTTACTTACCCCTTACATACATACACACATACACACACGCACACACACACATACACACACACACACACACACACACAAAGTACTTGCTTTTTCTCAATATTATGAAAATAATGTTTACTATATTTTCAGAGTGGATCTTTACAATAGGTTGATTGTATTCAATTACTTTTTTAATAAAAATAAATTATATGGTGGCACACACCTTTAATCCCAGGACTGGGAAGACACAGGCAGACAATATCTGAGTTTCAGGCCAGCCTGATTGACAGAGCAAGTTTCAGGACATCCAGGTCTATACAGAGAAACCATGTAAGTACTTAAAAGTACCAAAAAAGTACTTAAAATCAGAACATATGTGGCACTGACATAAAATATCTTTAATTGACCCCCAAAAATGGATCTTCGCAGATGTGTCTTAAATATACCAACCTATTAAAGATTCTAAATGTATTACATATATAAAATTGACTTGATCAGATTGTTTATTTTTCAACTATGCTTGGTTTCCAGAGATTCAGCTGGAATATAACACAGACTTATGACCATCAGTCTAAGTAAAATGACTACGTTTGGAACTCAGCTGATATTTTTGAATAGTAAAAATCAGATGCTTGTTTTCTGAGACATCCTGCTAGCACTTGGTGTGAGCTCATGGATGAACCTGTATTGCACACCTGGCATGGTAAACTGTTGTCTGCAGGGTATACGGAGGAGCCTTTTAAATGGAGAGTAATGGATCTGCATAATCTCCCACTGCTTCCACAGCTTTTCTAGCACTGCCCCCAAGTCTACCGCTCCCGTCATTGTGTTCATCAGCCTGGATAATTGTTGTCACATCCATGTTGGCATCTGGTGTAATCTTCTTGCAGAGCCAAGTAGCAGAAGGCTCCATTTTGACCACTCATTTTAAAATTTTTTCTTAGAATGACACTTCCAGTGCCCTAAAGAACTGACAGTGAATGCCACACAGGGAAAGCTGGATTAAAAAGAAGCAAAACCTCCAGGATGGAGGATTATAGGCAGCACTATGGCAGGAGAAGACTCAGAAAGGTTCATGGCTTCATCACTGTCTGTATTTTTCCTGTTAACTGGAGGGGTAAGATCAATATCTATTTTACCTTCGACAAAGAGCACAATATTTTAAACTTACTTTATAAATTATGATCACATAAAAACCACTAATAATCAAAATTTTTACAAAAATATTTAACTCAATTTCATAACTCAATAGTTTAATAAACTATTATTTATAAAACTCAGAGGCATCCTATTTCCTTCAAATCTGTTTCTTGTTTCTTATCATCTTTTTTATTCCCTTATGTCTAAACCTGAGAATTAGAAGATTTATAATCCCCAGTATCTAAAACTGATTTACACTTATCATGTATATATGTCTGACTGTGAGATCTGTTGCCAAGTGCACACAGTTGAAAGAAAAAAAAGATTGTGTCATTTTTTCTATAAACACACATAATACTTAAGTTTGAAGCAATACAGAAATGAGATAGAACAAGCAATGAATGATGAGATTAAGTACTCTTAAAATATCATGATAAGGCAATAATTTCAAAAATTAAACTAGCAAGCTAATATTCTTTTCAATTTTACATTGCAAAATATTATGTTGTTGTAGAAAGCTAGAGTTGGGGCACAGTTTTAAAAGAAAGTCCACCACTAAGAAGAGACATCTGGTCATTTTGGCAAGATCCCATTCCTGTTAGGGGGTGCAAACGTGTTCTTCCTGAGAATGTGCTGCTGATCACAAACTCTGCATTTCAGCAGTTTCTAAACATTCTGTAAATTATGTTAAGCAACTCTTTGAGTCTGTGATTTAACTTTTTTTTTTAATTCAAGCAGAAATATGTTTGCTCAAAAAGAATAAACCAGTAGACAAATCATGTTTATAAACTCTGCAAGAGACAAGAGTGACTTTAAAACATCTGGGCAACATTAGATACTGCATTAACTCTAATCAGGAATTACATTATGGCAGAAGATGGGTTTTCTTCTTCTTCTGCCCTTTTCTTAATGACAAGGAAACCCTGAGATAGTGAATGTGTTACCAACATAAACCTGCAGCCCTTGTCCAGGAACTGATAAAGCACCAGACAGAGAGACTTGGCCCAGCCAGATTTCAGAACTGAAGCAAGTATCTTTGTTAGTATTTAGCCAGAGTGTCACTGGTGATGGTGTCTGAGAAACAAGGCCCATTCTCTCACTCCAAATAAATTACAGGCTGCCACATACCCAGTATTTACATTTAATATAATCCTTCTCCCTTTCTTCTTGCCACACTCTATTTGTCCATGAATAGGGAAACCAGAGTAGAGGCCACTAAAGATAAAACTCCGTACTCAACAATGTGATAGAAAGTCCAAAAACCTAATAATGATACTATTAAACCTAGCCAAACTACATTAAAAATTACTTTAAATGTGCATCCTTTTAAAGAAAATTGTATGTTCCAATTTAAAATCTACAAATGTGAAAGAAGGCCAAAGGAACAGACTACCTTCAGTAGTTTTCCTTGTAAAAGACTTGGTCATAATTTTCAACATCCCAGAGAAGTATTTTTTCAGCTATTTAATCTTTAGTGAGTATATTTTTATTTAATTTATAGAAAAGTAATCAAACAAGATTGACTTTGTATGGGGCTTGAGTTCAATGTGTTATCAAGAAAAATCTTAATAATTAATATTTGCTAGAGAGGTTGTTGTTTTTCTAAGTCAGTACTTCATCAATAAGTTTATACAGCACTTATAAAAAGGGATATAAATGAAGCTTTAGTGAGAAGTGTACTGCTAGGGTATCGTAATAATAGAGGATTAAAGTCACTGACTTAAAGTAATATTTTCCAAAGTCACCTATGAATGGGGGGAAATGGTGTGTGTGTGTGTGTGTGTGTGTGTGAGGGGGCCGGCCCATCTTTTACACCAAACATCCAAGAATAATCATTGCTAAAATATCCCTCTGTGGTAAAGTTGACATGGAAATGTTGCTTTAGTATATACAGAGAAAAACAAAAAAGCTAAAGAAAGTTCTAAGACAGTTTTAAGGTACTGAGCTAGGTCTAACTAGAAAAAAACAATCCCAGTAATTAATATGAAACACTTCAGAAATAGGAATGGGTATTTGGATGTGAAAGCAAGCCTGGGAACTCCCAATGGAGTAAAAATCCATCTGTAGAGAGAAAACAGAGACCTGCCTTCAGGCCATGCACCACCCTCATCATTTCAGTGTGATTAAATGATTTTCATCTTTTATAGACCATAAAATAGACTAGATTATCTCATTATCAAGCCATCATCATTATTACTGCTGCCAAGTGTCCCAAAATATTGCTTTCTTTATTTAGAAAAATTCATCAGAAAAGAAAAGGCTGTCAAACACATACCTGCAATGCTCCCACCCAACCATGCTTTGTGATTAAAAAATTAAAACAAAACCAAAATAACATTTCATCCTACAAATGTTGATTTGTGTAGTATATTGACAGAGCTGTTTTGGACTAGGATGAGATCAACCCACTTGTCCAACTACTTTCCAGCCAATACTTTTCTATATCAATACAAGAGATGGAATTAATTGGAGAGTGTTCATTAATTCTGTTTTAATTATCTTGAGTGCATAAGGGAACAGAAAGCAGAGACTTCATGGATTTCCCATTTTTTCCTATGTCTGCCCTACTTACCTTCAAACCTAGTTTGCACACAGAGATGAAAGTATTTTTGTCTTTCATAACTACAGTTACCTGCATCTTTCATAGAAATTATTTATTAAAAAAAAGTCACAGCAAACACTTCCTTAATAATGAAGGAGAACTACTCCCAGAAGAACAATTAACCCATGCATCACCGGTGCTGAAATCCTTAAAAAATATCTAAAACCATCTTAGAAAAAATGCTGAAATTGATTTCTAGTGTTTTCAAAAAGCTGCACACACAGGAGTCTTTATTAAAACTCCAAATTCTTTGAGATAAATAAAAAAAAAATTGAAGCTGCAAAGGGCTAAAATGACTTTTCCAAACTCACAGACTTCAATAAAAAATTGACAGAAATTTCTAGGTCATTTTCTGGACCACACGGCTTCCTCATGGAGAATATAAAATATAGTTACAGGTATATCTTTGTTATTTCATTGTTCCAAATTAATCCAATTAATTTTAAAGTGATGAAGTTTATCAAGAGATTTAAATACAAGGTTAAAATGCAGCATTTAAAAACAACTTAGGAGCCACTGATTTACTGTGTTTATTAACATTATAAAATTTACCATGTCTCCAAAACTACAAAATGATAAAAAAAAATGCTTTTAAAAATATACTAACTAAAAGCTCCCATCTGAACTTTGATATAAATATATTTATTCGAAGATAATTATCATTTGAATAAATTATTTCTTTGAATAAAGAATAAAAAATGGAGCATCAAGGCTAGATTTATGAAGTTATCAGAAAGTATTATCTGAAAAAAAAAAAACCAAACCTAAAAGTCTATTTTCTTTTAATCTCAGTACCTCAGTACCTGTGTAGCCTTGGAGGGTTTTCGTGGCCTAACACTCTCATAGGAACACTGATGAAGACATAGATTGGTCACACATTTCCATAAACTATGTGGCTTAAATAGTAGGCATTATTTTTTATAGTTCTGGAGAGTGGGAGACTGAGATTCAGATGAGGCAAGGTTTGTTCTTAGTGAGGGCCTGCTTCCTGAGTATGTTCCATATTGCCTGTCACTGGCACATGCACTCTGTGCTCTCTTCTTCTTTGTTTTTGATATGTAACCTAGACTGCCCTAGAATTTAAGACCATTTTTCCTCAGCTATCTCAGTATTGAATTTGAAGGTATCACATGCATAATTCTTATGCTTTTTATAAGAGCACAAATAAGTTAATAATTCTACTTTCTGAGTTCATACAATGCTAACTTCTTCAATGTCCTACTTCTACAAATCATGCCAAGAAGAATCAGTATGCCAATCTACATTTTGAAGAAGTATTCAGTTTCTAGTAAACATACATAGCAAAAAAAATAATGTGAGGAAGGGCCATAAATCCTTTTAATGTGTTCCAAGCTGCTCATTATCTGGACTCTACAAATCAATCATATTTATACAGATTTTATCCAGTTTTATAGTTGAAGGAATGTATGGCCAAATAAAATAGCTAAAATATAAAACAGTTGACACAATTTTCTATTTTACATTGTCATTGATTTAATTGGGTGTTGGCTTGGTGAATGAGAACACCATCAGTAACAAATTGTAAAATTTAACTTAATGAACATCAAGCTGAAAGTAAGTCACAAATATCCACCCTTCTCTTTGAAAAAAAATTATCAAATTTCTTCTCGTAAATTATCTTTGGACCAACTTTTTGTATATAATAAATAATAATCAGTATTCCAATATGATCTATAAATAATTATGTGGTTGAACAACTGCATGTTAAAAAATAGGCAATATTTGAGCATTTTGCATATGTGGAACATTTATACTTGGATTTAAGTTATTAAATTATATATGCAAAACATTATAAAAAGAAACTCTCAACAGGTAATATATTGGAATGCCAAAAATGACCAAGAGCCATAATCATCTTCATATGAAATGCTAACATTTCTTTCAATAAAAACAGAGCAAGTCTAATTTAAAAAAAAAAAAACTATTGAGTTAAAGATAGCAGGAGGAAAGGAATATGGTATTGTGTGTGAACAGTAAACCAAGAACATGGGTCAGAGATTCATTAAATATTGCCAACTTAATCTTTATAAAGGAACTAGCATGAAAATAATCTACCAGGAATATTGTTATTTGTTTATAATCTATGGAGGAAAATGTTCTGTATTTTTAATTAGTCTTTAAAAGTTCAGGGCTGAATCGACTTCCAAAATCACAATGGGTTGTGTTATTACCATTAACCTCTGAACTCAGAGAGCTATCATAAACCTCTACAGAATTTCTGAAATCACCCCCACATCTCCATTTCTATTATTAGTCATTTTTATCATTATCAGCTACTTCCAAAGAGAAAAGCACATATTCTGAAACATATACTAACAGAAATGTTTTGTTCCAAGACCCCAAAGGCTTTTCTGGTTTCTTGCTCAATCTTGGTCACCAGAGTGAAGGATAGATAGGAAAGTCCTCTCACTTATAGACACTAGTGGAGGCACTGGGCTCTGCTTACTGTGAGAGCTGAGTAGAGGGATTCAGCACAGGGGACTGAGGGAGTTAATCCCTACTGAGACACTGGAACATCAAACTGCAGAGGATCACCAATATAGACAAGAGTTCTTGTTTTAACCTCATTTTCTTGGAGCCCCAGAACATAAAGGACCATGCAGAGTTCTCTTCCTGAAGAAGCATATCAGGCAAGATTGCTCCTGATTTACCCAAAGGGATTCTTTATAGAAGGAGGTGGACAGCTGTGAGCCTTTAGCTGCCAACATCACAGCAGCAGAGTGCTGTGTTCACTGGGCCAGTAAAAAAGATCAGAACAAGAAAGAGACAGCCTCCACTGCAGAATTCCCTCCTGAGAGAACTCCTCTCCCCTTACTTTAGCGACAACTGATCATCTCTGCATGTAGATGGAAGGGCAGAGGGAAAGCTGAATAGATAGTACATTTTGATAGTAGAATGAAGTGTAACTTGCTCCTGTTTAGGAATAAAGATTGTGAAAACACACAGCTGTACTGTGGGGCAGGAGAGTTAAAATAACAAAGAGAAGTTTAAATTCAACAAGTTCTGCTACAGTGACAATGATACTATTGTATTTTAAATAGAAAGACTAAAGTAATAACATACATTTTACCATCATAGTTAACATAACATAATAAAAAAATCACATATAAATTTAGTCATCAGAGTTATAACTTTAAAATATATAATAAATCAAGCTGTTATAAACCTCAAATTTTTAAGTCTTAATTTAATGTCTACTAAAGGTATTAATCCCCAGAAAGAAAATGAGAAGACATGCATGTCAACCTAGCTAGGAGCCAACTAAATAGGCAGTTAGAATTATAATAATGTAGAGCTGTGACTTTTTAATTATAAAATTAATACAGTCTTTCTTAAAGTAATTATTAGTTTATATACTTGGCATAGTCACAAAGCCAAATACCAAGCTTTATACAAAGTTGCTCTTCATCTCTAGAGTATAACAATACTTCTCACTTAATGGTGATCCAACTCATGTCTGAGATGCTGAATTAAAATGAAATTATTCACCAGGAACTTTAATTCAAGAATCCGAACCAACACCAAGGCTAAATGATATTTGAACAGGACAAGTTGTAAGATCAGAGATGATCCACTGGCCTTGACCCTGAGTTTAACTTTTTCACATTGACAAACTATTGTTTTACTGTTAGATCCTTGTTTTCTTTCTTTTTAATTTTTTTCTTGATTGGAAAGATTAAAACTATATGGTAAAAATTATGCCTTGAATATCTTAAGCAACAGAGACCATCATTATCATGGCTATTACGGAGAAGAGGGTATGCACTGGACAAACAGGGACTGCAGTCTGTAGGCAGCTGGCAAATGTCCACTTGCATGCCTGTTTTCTTTGGCTTGCCTTGCACTAGAAATTTTAAAGAAAAACAGATCTGGCCTTTTTCCTTTTTTTTTTGTTTTGAATAATTATGAGCTACCATCCTATTGGACCTATATACCTCCAAGGCAGACTTAGAAAGTTTTATTTTAAACAGTACTTGTGCTTTTGATTTGTCACAGTCCTTAGTGGTTTCCATCAGCTTACACCCAGCCCACTTAGTCATGTAATTTCTGTGGTCCCAGTAGGAATTGGAGCTTGTGACTCCTGGATCTGTCAGAGAAGTCTATGATTCAAAAGTAAGAAACATAAACTGGGGTGGGGGAAATGGAAAGTGGAAGACACAGTGCAGCATGGTAGAAAACAGCTGGAGCTGGATGACAAGGCTCTGCATCCACATTAACACCTGTGTGAACTCTGGGCTCCAAGGGGGTCTGTTTCCTCATCTGTAAAATATATGTTATGGGTGGGTCAAGTTTCAGAGCACAGGGCAAGTCAGTTACACATTTGGGTTTCAGTTTCTCATGGTTTTTTTTTTTTTTTTAAATATGCCAATTAGTGGATCACTGAAGCCTGGCTGATTTAGAGGAAGCCTTGTCTTGCATGGCCTGTCAAAAAATAGAACACTGAACATGAAGCTGATGAAATACATTTGGAAGCTAAAATGCCGAAAGGAAGTCTAATACACATAAGAGCAGCAATTTTGAGAAGGGTCTCCCTTGTAATGTTGGCTTTGCAAATTAGTTTTCACTGGCAAAAGAGAACTAATTGTTTTCCCCACATTTATTTCATTCTTCATCCCCAAATGCTTGCGTATGATCAAAAAGTTAACACAAATTAGATCTGCATTCAAATTCTTGAACAAATTTTCAGTGTTAGCCTGTTTTTATAGAACTTGTTTATGGAGTTTACGATTGTTAGTATTACAGTTAACTCTTTTATTCAATCATTATTTTCCTTGCATACTCCCCATCTACAAATACTTAATCAGATGTTTTTTGTAAATTCCACAGCATAAGATAATATGAAAGGCACACAATTTAAAATGTGCCACTATAAATTTCAACCAAGATGTATGTTTTTAAAACCTGTATGTAATCTTCATGAGCGTGCTGCAACTATTTGTAAATCATAAACAGAAACATCTTTAGAAAATCATGCTTTAATAAGAGGGGAAACACAGAAATGAATCATTAAGCAACGTTTTTTTTATGTGAGATCATGCTACAATGTACCATGTAAGAAAATGGAATGACAAAGGTGTTCAAGGGTGGTGTTACCTGTAAGGTCACTGTAGTTTATATCCCCATGGTTAGTCAGTGGTCATATAAAATATTTACATCTCAAGGGATGATAATAAATTTCAGTGTCTAAGAAACTTGTTTTAAAGTCATCCAAAAGAACACCATTATTTAGCTCATTCGGTTAATTATGATATGCTCTTAGAGTAGAAATTCATTTTAAAAAGTAAATCAACATCCAGAAAAATGCTACCAAGATTTTCTGGTTTATATTTGCTATTATGGAGAGGGCTACTATCCTCAAATTAGCAGTCTTCTGTCTGAAAACATTTCTTCTCCAGCCTCTCTCTTTCATGTGTGTGTGTGTGTGCAGTGTGTATGTGAGTGACTGTGTGTGTTTGTGTGTGTGTGTGTGTGTGTGCCCATGCATATGCAATGACAGTTAACATGAATGGGAGAAAAGTGGTCAAAACATAGTTCAAGTTTGTATGTTAGTTTAGCAAGTTTTGACTTCAATAATTTTCAAGAACAATCTGTAATTAGAAAATCCCTAATTTACTTCTTAAGCAGCGTAAAACTCACATCTTCTGCATGAAAGACTAAAGATGCACAGAAGAAGCCTCTATTTATTGGCAAAAATGGAAATGTAGCCATTTCAGTTAAACATTCTCTATCTGGCTTCTCAGCAATTTTTCAGACATGAATTAAATGCATTTAATTCAAACAACACCATGAACTCAGCCTAATTTGTCCACTGTGGTTAAAAATACATTGCATGAGCTTGCTGTGCTCTTTGTGGTGACATCCAGTAAAAGGGAATAATTACCAGTAACTTTGCCTTTTATGTACAAGATCACTTAGCATTGGCAATAAAATATGTGGTATCTTTATGCCTCGTTCATAATAAGGCATCTTCCTTTACAGACCTCAGTGATGATAGACAGACACGAAGCTTTATAGTAAGGATAAAATTGCTAAGGGAAAAAGTTAAGAAGTTTGCCCATGTGATATAAAATTGCAAGCAAACTTTTGCAGTTTCCCTGATATGTTTAAGTGTGCTTACAAATTACAAAATGTTCTTAAAAAGAGAGAATCATCAAAAATAGATTAAAATAACTAAAGAGTAAATAGCAATTGACAATAGAAAAAATCACTACTTATAAAATCTAAGACTTTCTAATTAGTAAATCAATGTAAAATTAAAAAATATTTAAATAATTATCAGCAAACTATATTTCTATCAATTCATAATTAATTAATTAATTCAAGTGAAAAATTAAATTTGATTCCAAAATATGCCTCTCATTTTTTGAAGTTGGGATAGTATTTTTATAATGTTTGTTTTGCTCTGTCTTGTTTGAAACTTACTTGTGGACTGAAAATTAATTTCTTATCAAGATAACAAAAATAACAAGAACAAAAAGAGTAATTGTTTTTACTAATTCATTCACAAGTACAAATGGCTACAAGTACAATCTAATTGTAGGTCATTAAAACATAACTGCAAAAAATAATATGAATGAACCAAAATGTCTTTAATACATGCATAATCCTAGGTTTTAGTGAAAATATCAAGTGAATATACTAAGTCAGTCCTGGCATGTATTGAAGGAGAAGGGTTCCCCTAGGTTCATATATGTGAATAGTCTTTTCAGAGTTGGTGGAATTGTTTGTAAATATTGAGACATGTGGCCTTGTTGAAAGTGATGTGTCCCTGGAAGTGAGCAGTGAAGATTTTACCTCCATAGTTTGTGAGTAAAGATTTAAGCTCTTAGCTACTGCTTCCCCACCATATTTTCTTGCCTGCTGCCATGATTCTTGTCATGATTATGAATTCACCATCAGAGATGTACTCTCCAAATAAACTCTTAATTCTGTAAGCTATTTTGCTCATGGTGTTTTCTCACAGCAGTAGTAAAGTAACTAAGACATCTAGGAAGGTAAGAGATCAGCAGGTACAAGCACTTGATGCTCTAAGAAAACAACCTGGGTTCAGTTCCTAGTTCTTATATGGCAGTAAGTTCCATAGGTTCTAATACTCATTCTGGCTTCCAAAGACTACTGAATGCACATGGTACACATATACTCATGTAGGTTAATACATATGTACAAATAAGGTTTTTTTTTAAAAAAAGCCAATATTAAAATATGAGAACATTTACATATATGAACTTTTCTTTATTTGCAAAGATTTTAAGAATAAAGACTCCAAAACTGGTTGATTTTTAAAAATATAACTTAATTTAAATAAATGCAATTCATACAATATGAATTTTGAGTTTCCACTTGAAGTATAATACAACAAATGGTAAAATATACATTTAATACACATTAAATTATTATTAAAATCTATCACTTATAATTAAACATGAATAATGTGTATTATGTAGCATTTAATACATTTTGCTGAGACAGGGCCTCAGTGCATAATTAGTGCCAGTCTGGACACACCATACTTACACCTCATTGTGTACCAGCTTGCCTGTCACTTTTATACACAAGGATATGTAACTACAAATTAAAATTTCCAATCAGTGTTACCAAATGGATTCAGTAAAGAAAGACTTCCGATACCTCCCATTATTTTCTGGCAGGGAAACTTAATTTTTCTGAAATACTAGAGTAATCTTCAGCCATCCCAGATTTTCAGTTGCTAATCACTAGAGATATCATTATCAATATCTGTATTTGTAAGCTACACATAACAAAAATTCAGGACTACTTCTATAATTGCTATGTTCATATATTTTTAATTGCTTATTTTTTTAAAGTTTTATTTTGTTATTTTTCAAATTTTGTGTATATTTTTTGTGTGTCTTGGTATGGGTTTGTATGCATGAGAACAATGGCATGTATGTAAGATGGCCTTGGAACCAACTGATTGTGAGCCAACCATATAAGTGCAGGAAACAAACTTAGTTCCTATACAAGAATACTCTATTTTAACCACTGAGTCATTTCCACACTCCAGCATTGCTTATTTTGTAATTAATTTGCTAAGTGAAAGAATTTTTAAGTTTTAATGAGTAGTTACTTAGATTTCACTTGAGGAAGTATGAGATGATAGTACTTGCTACTGTTGTATGGCTGGATAGAATACCTGGATGAACAAGCCATGAAGGAAAGATTATTTTGGCACAAGACTTCAGTCGAGTGCAACAGAAAAGACATGATAGAGTAGCCTAGTGGACTTCCCCAGGAGCAGTGGCTTCTTTATAGGACTGATGCCTGGAAGCAAAAAGAGTAAAAGATAAACTATGGGTAGGTCTCAGACCCTACCTTGTAGCCTATGATTACAAAGAGAGGCTCAGCTTTGTAAAGGTTCTCCATCTTCAACAAAGGACCACAAACTGGGCACTGAGTTCTCATCATGAAGTGGCAGGGGCATTCTACATTTAAATCCCAACAGTGACTTCATTATTCCTGTAAAATGTCAAGCTCCAAAACTAGAACGATGGCTCAGTGGGCTAGAGAAATGGCTCATAGGTTAGAACATTTTCTTCTTTTGCAGAAGATGTGGCCTCTGTTCCTAGCATCCATGTCAGTAATTTACAACCACCTGTTTGCAATAGTTTCCAAGTTCAGTGCCCTCTTTCGGCCTCCACTAGTACCTGCACTAGTGGTAGACATACAGATGTATACATCCATAAATAAAGTATAAAATGTAAAATAAAATCAAGTTTCACTGTTTTTAATTCAGTCAATTGAGGCAACTTTAACATAAAGCTACCTCACATGAGACTGACACTATCCAAAAAAGCTTATTTTATACATTTCACCCACATTTTTCCCACATAACATCCACTTTTCTAAAACTGGAAAATACCAGAGTCTTGGAATCATTCACTGGCATCCTACCCACTGTTTACTCTAGCAATACTAGAGAAAGGAATGTTTAAAGGTGCTCCACAGTGGAAGGGCAGCAGTTAAGAAATCACAATAACAACAAAGGCTGCATGGTCACACTAAGAAGCAGCGCCTATTAACTATCTAGCTATAGTATAAATATTATTGGGAAACATTGCATATTAATAATCTCGTGTTTGGAATTCACATTGAAGTTTCAAAGTTGTTTATGTAAACACCCCTTATCCTTACAATTTAGTGTTTTATGAAATAATATAGAAATTTGCACAACTGACTTTGGCATAGTTCTGCAGGTGGTTTATGTTTAACTCATCAATTTTCCCACCCATGGAGATTCATACACTAGACCCCCTCCCCTCATATAACCTTTAAGGAGATGGAGAAATATCTGCATAGACATTCTCTCCAGGATTTACATCATTTTATAAACATTTGAGTACCAAGGAGACCATCACTCAAAATCCAAACAAGTAATTATAACATGTAAAGTTATAAAAGAAGACAACCAATCTGAAGCACACCACAAACTCAAACTCTGTTGCTGAGAATGTGGTCATGTCTGGCTAAGAGTCTTAGCTATAGAGTATGTAATAAAATAGCTAAATTTGGATTGGAGGCTCATTTTGCCCTCTGAAATGGAATGTAGTCCCAGGAGAGCAGGCAGACAGCAACAAGGGACTCTAGAAATAAGAGAGCAAGTCTCTGTAACTCTTCACTTCAAAATAAATAATAAGCATTAAAAAGAGAAGCCAAGAGGGTGATTTAAAAATTGAAAGCGAGAAAAATGAAAAGAAATAAACACAGGGTGCAGGTATACCACAGTGTACAGCTCTAACAGAACCTCTCCAAGGGACTCCCAATATTCAGTGAGAATAGTGCTGCTCTCAGCTTTTACTTTAGTAGAAAGTTCTAGCAGAAGACCAAATTGATCTCTGCTTTTATATCTTCTAAACTATTTCTTATATTGCCATGCCAACCTATCATTTTATGACTTTACAAACTTTTCTAAAATTTTTAAATCTCCCTATCAAGATTTTGAGTTTCTTAAAGACAAGCAATGCATGTTTACTAAAAAATAGTCCAGTTTGTGAAGAGTGTACTAGTATGAAGACATGAGACATCCCTAAGGAGTCACATATTAAAAATGAGTGTGGTGGCACATTTTTGTAATTTTCTAGCTCTAGGTAGAAGACAGGTAGATTTATAGCTTTCAGTAGCCACCGAGGCTCGCTACCTGGCTATTTCCAAGACATTAACAACAATGTGCCTCCAAACTAAAACACGGCAGATGGCTCCAGAGGAAATCCTTCTGGATTTTTCCTCTAATCTCCATGTGCATGTGCAAACATGTGCTCACACACATTAATACAACATGAACACTCACATTCTGTTCACACATGCAGGCAGGCACTTGCAGGCACGCACGTGTGCACATACACACACACACACACACTTATGTGTTCTTCTATTTCATTTATCTCTATGGAACAAAATAATAGTACCCTTGAAATTAAATTAATTTCCACTATACTGGACTTTTTCTTTCTCTCCTAAGTAAATATAAACTGAATCATCATGGTCTGAAAGACATAACAAGTTAAAACACCAGGACATAGTGTGACCTCCACAGCTAAAATCCCAGTCACAGTTTCATCCTTGGAGAAGTTTGAATTTCTGTTGTCAAGTTTCCAGGAAGCCATGGAAATACAATGGAGGACTATACTGACTACTGCTCTGGTGTCAGGTATCATCTAATTCACTCAGACCTGACGTTAAAGAAAATTCAAGTAAGTGAAAATATACTGATAAGTTATACATCATACAACCTCTTCTAAAACTCATTTTGTATCTACCCTCTTTCAGATAATTTTTGAAACTCCTCCATATTTGGTATTTATTTGAATAAAACTGAGACATTCAGCAATGAAGATGCATATTTTTGTAGGTATAGTTATCCTAAGCATAACTTCTGTCAGCTGTGATAAGTTTATTTTAACTTAGCACAGAGATCTTTCTCCTGCACATTTTTGATGGTTGGTCTGTTCTGGCAAATTTCCAGAATAAATTTTACATCTTCCTTTTAAGTAGGGCAAGCTCTTAACATAAAACTACTGTGGAGCTGAAGGTATGCCTGGAAAATAAAGTGGATTCTTCAGTTGTTTTCATAGTGATAAATTTGAAGTCCATATCAGACAGCAAAGTAAATATTGCACCAGAGTATATGCTTGTCACATATGAGAATTAATGGATTTAAAGAGACTTATTATCATTTTCTCAACTATGAGGTCTCCTCCTCTACATTTTCCATGGCACAAGCAACCAAAGTATGCTCTTATTTGGAAGGGAGATGAAGGAGGGGGCAAGGAGTGGAGTAGAGAAGAGAGAAAAGAGGAGGGAGGGGGAAGAATAGGATCTAGAGAGTAAGGAAGAAAGAAAAATACTGCATATATAATTTTATTCCACTTTACAGTGGAGAGGACATAAAAGACTTCAGAGTGAAAGTTTTAGCATAGCAGATGTCAGAAAGAAACAAAAATGCAAATAACACCACAAACAGCACTGAGATATTACCATAGATTATGTTTTTAAATAGTAAAATACATTGTTGCATAAAAATAACCACAATAAATGACATTCTTTAATAAGAGTTACTGCCAAGATACATTTTTCTGTAAGTTAATTATATGAAATGTTGTATATACTTCATCTTATGACTTATTACTCACTGAAGAACATTTAATGATAATATTTTTGTCTTTTGGGGAAAACATTAAAATTTGTTAGCTCAGTAGAATGAATGCTAACTGACAAGAAACTGAGGGTATATAATCATGAAACCTAGAGTTGGTGTCTTTGAAGTCTGAAAATTAGTCTGTAAAAGGAAACTAATTTCCATTCAATTCTTTCAAATGATGTTAATCACACAAAGATCAAAACATTTTTATGTCACAAATAAACATTTTACGAACCAAAAAAGTTTGTTTTAAAGTACTCCCTTAAAACCAGTATTCATCTTGTCCTTAACTATTTTCTCTTTAGAACATTTAGGTGTATGGGGGAAGAGGTTAACTTCCATTAAAGAGTTTATTACAATTTTTATTTGTCTACAAAGGGGTATACTTTTAATATTGCTCTCAAGATTTTTTTTTTTAACTTCAAATGTCTTTGAGTCTAAATTGACAGTCTTTGCTGAAATAGTGTTTGCCTCTTCGACCATTTCTTTGGCATTCCATTATGGCTACCTGCTGTTGATAATTACAGGTCTGTCTCCTTACCACTTCCTCTGCTCTATGGCAAGGCAAACTTCATACTGCCTGATTACAAACAGCACCAGTTAAAGATCCCCACATAGATCTCCCTAGTAATTATCCAGGGCAAGTTGGGGCTGTGTTTACTGTAGTCCTAAAAAAGCTACTCCTTGTTGGAATTTCTTTCTTGTCCCAGTGAAGCGAGGTAACAAGGGAGGCCCTAAAAGAGACATCATGCATCTCCCTAGGAAGGGCAAATACATAAAATCTTCTGAGTAAATTGGGAGCATGGATGTGGAGAAGGGAGAACAGGAGAGAACTAGGGTATAGGATGGTAAAGTTCTGGGAGGGACAGAGAAGGAGAACAATAAAATAGATGCTTTGGCAAATGGAGCCATTTTGGGTTTAGGGATAATTCCCAGAAATCTACAAGGATGGCCCCAGCTAAACTCCAAGCAATAATGAAGACGGTGCCTGAACTGGCTTTCTCCTGCAATCACATTGATGGCCACCCTAATTGTTATCATAGAATCATCATCTAGCAACTGATGGAAGCAGTTGCAGAGATCTCTCAGTTCAGTCGAAGAGAAGGAGGAGGGATTATATGAGCATACATGTCAAGATCATGATGGAGAAACCCACAGAGACAGCTGGCTAGAGCTACTGGGAGATCAATGACTCTGGACTGACAGGAACAGAACCTGCATGGGACTGAACTAGGCTCTCTAAATATGGATTACAGTTGTGTGGTTCGGGAAGTTTGTGGGGCCTTTGGCAGGAGGACTAGAATTTATGCCTTGTGTATGCATGAACTGGCTTCTTGGAGCCCATTCCCTATAGAGGGATATCTTGTTGAGACTTGATACAGGGCAGAGGTCATTGATTCTGCCTCAACTTGATATGCAGGACTTTGTTGACTCCCCATGGTAGGTCTTATCCTGTTTTGTGGGGTAGATGGGGTGGGATGAGGATGCTGGGAGGTGAGTGAGATGAGGAGAGGAATGGGAAACTGTGGTTTTAAAAGAAAAAAAAACTTTTAAAAAACAGTTTTCAAAAAAAACAAAGCGTTCAAGGCAAGAACACTGAAGCAAACCATTAAATAATTTAAACAATTAATAGTTGGTGGTACAGTTAACAAGCTAATGTGTAAACACCGAATGCTGGTTAGTTTTCTTGTCAACTTAACAATCACTTGGAAAGAGAAAACTTCAAGTGAAGAAAACTTCAATTGCCTTGATCAGATTACCTTGTGTCCATCTCTGTGAGAAACTATCTTGACTGATAATGGCTATGGGTTTGCCTCATGCTTAGGCAAGTGGGTCTGCCCTGTATAAGAAATCATAAAGACGGTAAGAGAGAGAAAGCAATGCAGCAATGCAGCCATGTTTGTCCATGGTTTTTGCCTTACTTCCCTCAGTGATGAACTATTACTGAAAACATAAGCTGAAATAAACTTTTTCCTTCCCCTCCCCTCTAATTTTTTTTCTGCTAGCAAAGTCGCATAATCCAATGCCTATAGGAACTTTTGATTTCAATAATGCTTTGTAATAATATCTTCACCATGTCATTTTCTAGTCTAAAAATCGAAATATCCTGCTTAAAAATAATAGGCCTTTATGCTACTAAAAAATATCTTCAGAAAATAAAGGATAGTGACCATGAGTGATGCAAATGGATTGATTTTCATGACTATGGACAAACAGATCTTCACAGGACAGCCACTTTTCATGTTCACATTCCACACACACTCTCATATCCTGCCAAAACAAAAGTAAGAAATGATCCCTAGAGTTATAAATGATGCAACAATAATCCCGACATAAAACAATTGCAAAGTCTGGTTTCATTATCAATATCAAAGAGTAAAGAGCTGGAGTAAGTCTCTGGCAATTGTTGGGGACTTCTAACTTTTAGACCTCCACAGCTCCAGTTCTATTTCAGCAGACTGACTGGGACACTAAGAGTACAGATATGCTCAAAGTGCTTGCACATGATTATTTAGGGCTTAGTTGTTTTGTATACCATAGAATCAAGTTCATTGGTAAAGAGCCATAAGCTGTAGGATAGAAAATCCAATGGATATGGATTTCTAAGGGGAAGAAAAGTGATCCTTTGTTTAATTTATTAGCTTTCACTTATAGTTTCCAGGTTTTAATGATAAGTTGGTGATCTTGTTATTTTAGGGGCTTTGACAAAGCAGTCTATGATTGTTGGGAGTACAGGGGTGAGACAAATCTGCTTGGCCCATAATGACCAGAATGAGAATAGAACAGAAAAAAGAGAATTCCTAGAACACATGACTAGCAATTCAGTAAGATCTATGTTTTAAACGCTCTGTTGCTTCCCAATGCTAAGACTACCTGGGGATCTGCTTTTGGCATCTGGACATTTGAGATCCCCACTAAAACAGTCAGAACCTAATGGATGGTGGAAACTCACTCTTCACTTTATCTAGGTTTTCATTCAGAGAATCAGTTATTTCACTTGAGAGAAGCTGACTCTACCATAATGAGTTGTCAAAAAAGCCACATTTTGTTATTTATGCAAAAACATGCATTAATTCAGTACCATTCAGAAAAAGGATATTATATACTACCCTCTGTCAAATACGATGTCATGTGCTAAAAGACAACAGTGTGATTAGGGACAGAACATTCACCATGCTGACATGTAGCTGGATAAAGGAAGAGACAAGTCCTGCTGGATATGAGAGGACATTTTACAAACAAAGTGAACTATTTAAATTAACATGAGCAGTGTGAGCAGCTGGGAAGAAGAGCTGGAGCAAGAGAAATGAACAGCCAGGGAAAGAGTAAAGAGAAAAATGTTCTGAGCCACTGGCTTTCTACAAAGCCTGAGGTAAGTGGCTGGAGGATCCTACTAGGACTTTACTAAAATAAAAGGCGATTAAATGCTTAAGTACATTTAATTTTTTGCTAGCATATAGTTATATAGGACTGTAAGAAAAAATTTCTGGTTTTCTGAATGGATCTTCTACTCCATCAATAATAACAGCAAATCATAAATATTCTTGGGGTTATAGGTAATGTTTACATCAATTACAAAATAAAACAAAAGCCTTTGTCAACTGCATACTGACAGTCTGTAAAACTAGCTTAGTGTTTAAAGCATCAATAATGAGAAGCTTCATTTTACTTTAATGAAACAACACCTGTAGATGCTAGAAGAAATCAAAAGTACAGGCTCATCACTCAGTCATTCTGTTTTTAACTCCTGGAAATCCTCCAAGAAAACTACTACAACATTAATGTTATATGTAATGATAAGCCCCAAGTAAACAGACCATTCATTCATCAAAAACATTCCAGATTGCTTGGCTGACATTTCTTTTAAGACTCATAAAAATAAGAGGTGTTATAATTATGGAGATAACACTATACTTCCAATTATAAAGTCACTGTTACCTTTCCCTTTTAAAAAGTAGATATTTCTTGGAACATTACTTAGGAAACTGGGGAAGGACAGGGTCGGGTTAAAAAAAAGGGGGGACTATGATGACAACAAGGGTGGTCATTCATTTGATTGTAGGGGAAGTCTTGTTTAGATACCCTCTCCACTTGGAGTCCTAGCCAGGCACCTCGTGTGGGTTCCTGGATATTTCTCCAGCACCAGGTTTCTCATTATAGAACCTTCATCTAACAACTGATGGAGGCAGAATCAGAGATCCATAGCTAATTACCAGATCAAGTTCCCGGTCCAGCTGAAGAGAGGGATGAGACTATATGAGCAAAGGGATCAGGATTATGAGGAGGAGACCTACAGAGAAAGATGACCCAAGGTATAGGGAGCTCACTGACTGAAATATCACTGAGAATTCTTCATGGAAAGGAACTAAACCCTCAGAATGTAGAGGAAAGTTGAATGGCATGAGCAGTTCATGGAGACTCATACAGTAGGACCAGAGTTTATCCCTGGTACATGAACTGGCTTCTTGGAGGCCATCCCCTACAGAGGAACACCTAACACAGCCTTGACATTGCAGGAAGGGACTTGGATCTACCTCAAGTGGATATGCCAGACCAAACTGGCTTACCTTGGGATTCCTTGAGCCTGCTGGGGAACGCATCGGGCCTGGCATGGGGAGGGGAGGCTGAGGGAGAACTGGGAGGAGGGGAGAGGGGGAGTAGTGGTAAATATGGAAAGAAAATCTTTATTAGAAAAATTAATTAAAATAAATGGACATAAAATCTTATATTTGTATGACACAAACTACAATGAGGTCTTTGCCCCCTAAGGTGCTGTTTTAATATGATAAATGCCAGGTTCTTATTCACTTATTTAATGTATCTATCATATTGTGACTGCTAAAGTGTCCAGAACTTCAATAATTTAGGATGTGCTCTTTGGTTGTACTTACCAAATGGATATATTTTGAAAAAAATATGTTTTTATGTTTTGTCTTGATTAAACATTATAATAAAGCATTTCAAAGGATATAAAAAAAAGAATGAAAGTATTGATAGTGTTACAGTGAACCATAAAATACAATACTGCATACTCTTTGGAACTGAGAAACTTCTTTGCCCATAGTCTTAAAGCAACCATAAATTTTTCTTTTATAACTGCACACTGGAAAAGTTTTTTTAACAAGACTATAATCTTTGGAAATATTACTTTTCATTATTACAGAACACAAGTTGCACATGGGTAACTATGAGAAACTGCTGAGCTCCATTGGCCTCTCTTTGAATTCATTTAAAATATTTAATTAAATGAAGTGCAAGTCAGAGCCAGTGTGTACCCATTTACTTCCCCCCCACCCCCACTATGCATCCAGATACATGGAGGAGTTTGGGCATCTAATTAATTTCTTTTCTCTTTTTGGCTTTTATCTTAATATATACCCTGAGCATATGAAGAACTCTGGCCTTGCTTGGAAATTTTAGTTTAATTAATTTTTGCTTTTATATTAGAATCAGTAAATGCTTTGCAATGTTAACGCTTCTGACATAATGAAAAAGGTTAATTGTTTCAATTCCTTTAGAAGGAGTTTAAATATTAGCCAAAATGTAGAGTTCGATAATTAATTTTTCTTAATCTTTAACCTCCATTTTACAAACGCAGCAATGTATAGTTTAAAAAGAATAAATGATTGCCTTTCCCATCAGGTTTTTAAATGCTAGGTTTGTTAAAATACATTTTAAATTTAGAACCTCCCACTTAAAAAAAAAAAAAAAGGTCACTGGGACTAGACAGAGAGCTGAATGGCTAAGAGCATTTCTAGTTCTTGCAGGGGACTAGGGTTTAATTCTCAGCACCCACATGATTCACATCTGACAGACAGGTCAGTTCCAGGAATCATATATCCTCTCCTGGCCTCCAGAGGCAGGTATTCATACACACAGCAAACACTCAGACATGTAAAACAAAAAGAATATTGTTCTTGAAAACTCATACTGAAGCAAATTTCTTACTTTCAAAAGCATTTTAATGTAAAATAACCTCACAATTTGGTTTAAATTTTGACTTTTAAAATTTTCCAGTTTCTTTTAAAAATGTAACTTTGATTAAAAACATTTTTGTTGCTCCATAACATATGATATCTTATTTGATATGAATCCCAACTGAACATAGCTCTCTCATTCTTGCAATGGAATTTTAGCAATGCCAAATGAAAACTGTTCCACAGTGTAGACATTTATGATAAGAATAAAATACTACAACAATATCAAAAACTAAAAGCATTAAGTGCCTGTCCAGTGCCAAGCACTGTCCTCAGTTATTCATTTTTCATAACCCATTCCTCCTTAGAGTTCTATGACATCAATACTATAAACATTCTTTTCTTTACTCCTAATGTGTGGAGAAACTAAGATTTTATACTTGTACACCATCGCCAGACACAAGTTCAACATGCTTTACTCATCTTTGCCAACAGACTCAGATATAATGACAGTTCCGGTTGTTACAATTATTCACCTGTATGAATAATCTTAAAAAAATTTGTTGTACTTTATAGTTTTCTTCAACTAGGAAATTATCAGATCCAAAAACAAAAATGCAGACATACATTCACAGGTGTACACAGACATGCAAACAGTGTTTTTATCTTTCTAGTTGTCAAGGAAAAAGAAGGAGACAAAGAAAGCCACTTATATGAATGCTGTCATAATACATCTCAAAGTGAGCATCTACTAATTTAAGAAAAGCTTTGCAAGCATAAATAAACACATAAATGGGAATGTGTTTACTCCATTTTTTTTTTGAAAAATGTAACTTATACCAAGATGGGTACATAATTTTCAAACTGTCCAAGAAAGTTAGTCTACTGTATAACAAGGAATTATTTTCCTAAAAGCTGTCCTAAACTAATGTAATAACTGTCCAGTTTCAATAAATCTGGGATCATCTTGTTATATTTTCAACATAATTCAATTTCATAATACAAGTTTGTAGGTGGGTACACATTTATTTTGCAGCTGAACACAATGATATTCTCTTTTCATTTCACAATAGAATTAAATTTCAAACACCACAAAAGGAAAAATGTATGGACATAGACATTTTAAAAGATGATTTAGTCTTCAAAAATGAGTTACAAATTAAAAATCAAAGTTCACTTGTTTGGAGGGAGGCATATTCCCATCTGCTATTAATGTCTGTATTATACACTAAAGACAAGATTATTCACCATATTCATATAATATGTCAGTAAATGAGATTTTGGTTAGTAATTTAATTACATAAACTCTGACCATATAAGCTCACAATTCATTCAAAATGAACATTTACAGTGTCCTGGAATGAATTAAAATACTTAGCAACACTAAACAGAACTTCTTGATTTCATTAAGAAATGCTTGTATAAGAATCTATTCACACACACACACACACACACACACACACACACACACAAATCTCTGCTATAGTTAAAGAGTAAGCTTTTTCTTCTTTGTTATCATTCTTTTTAAGACATACAGGTTAATGTAAGGTATTTACTTTTTATCATTTTAAAAATACTTAATTTCAAAGTACAAATAAGTGAAAGATGTGACCTGTGGTCAGAGAACAGAACTGAGAATCCTGAAGACAAAAAAAAAAAAAAAAAATGATGAGAATTAAAATTAACATCAGGGAGCTTGTGCACATATGATTGGGGTCATGTGATGACTTGGACTCCACCCTCCTGACTTATGCTGGGTTTTGCTAATGGCCTGATAATAGGGAAAGGGGAGGTGGATAGGGAGGTCTCCTAGTACTTTAGAGTGGTGTGAGCATGACAGCTGCTGATTAATTACTGCCCAGTTCTCAGCTCACATCAGATGACTGAGCAGCCCTGTTCAGCACCACAATGGTGTCACGGTTACAGAACACTGGCTTAGAACATACTTTCAGATGACTTACAAGAGATTTGCAGATCTTATAATAATTTACAGTATCCAATTTTTGTCTTTTAAATGACTAAAATGTCTATAAAAAATTTTTCTAAAGGTGAAAAATATACTTAAGTAATTTGGTGGGGAGATGATGTGAACACTTCAACCTCACTTTCATTGCAGACAGCATACACATATTGCATAGCTTTGAAAATGTTACCCCAGGGATCATTTATAAATATTAGTGTGTTAAATTATACCTATGCTTTCCCTTATTCCCTTTACAGACCCGCATTCCCCTCCCCATATACACACAACCATTTACGAATGAGCTTCCTGTAGTTTCAAAGTATATGGAAAAATAAACATTGCTAATAGCTAATAGCAGAAAATAATCTCTTTACTTTAAATGAACTTCTCAGAGTACCTCTGTAAATGTGAGCTCCTATAGAAACAACTCCTGTACAGTGTCAGCTTAAACTGCTCCAGATGATTTCTTTCAAAGCCTCCTCTTTAAAGCCATCACTGCCATATATTATCTTCTTGTTATATAGACTGTTACTTTTGTTTCATCACAAATCTCTGCCTCTTTAGTAGCAACCCTGCTACCACTATCAGATGGCATTTGTTTTACTTAATGTACATAGTTTTAGAAAGAAAATATAGAACTGCTATTACTGTGTTCTATGAAAACATGCCAGCATACATTTAGCTGACACGGCATCAGCTGGTATTTAAACTGGGCTTAGCTAATGGACTTTTAATGTCAGCGGGGTTATGTGCAGTTACTGGCTATTAGCAGAAATGGTTCCTTTCCATAAAAATCACTTTTCCTCAAGTGTGTTGTTTGAACATTCCTTTCCCTAACTTAGTGACTGTCACTGAATGCTAAATAAACCCAAGGACTCTGGAGTCTGCTGTTATCTTTAAGATCCTCTTTTTAACTTTGCAATTCAGCATTAAACAGGCAACCTTTCCCATTAACTTTTAGACTTGTAATCACAAAACATTGTTAGGAATAATAGCTACTTTGTCATTTTTCACAGTATACTCTGTATTTTGCTATGAAATTCTCATGTCAAGTCAACCAAGAAGAATGGATACATGAGAGAATGTCTAACACAGTTATTTGAGTCCTATAATTTATATACTTTTAAAATCCCAGTTCAAAATTGCCAAATAATTTGAAAATGTATAGATGCTAATAGCTACTACAAAGTGACATTTGTATGTGTCTATAAGCATTTATTACTCTACTTGGTAAAGCATAAAGCACATTATCCTGAATGAAAATCTGCATATTTTTCCATGATAACGTTTGCTTCTTTGCAGTTAACTTTCCTTGTCTATCTAAATACAAGTTTCATTGGATATTGTGATCACACCAGAAAGAAAGCAACTAAGATGGCATCTGTGGAAGACCAAGAAAATCGATTACAATTCATTTTGTCAAAGCTGAAACAAATACCCTCGGATTATGGTCAGGAAAGAACAGCCCAGCTGACCTTGCCTTCAGTGGGCCCATGTATCAGATCACATCATGTATGGCAGGTACAGAACAATGTCAGTTCTCTTAGAGAAGTCAGAAGGATTCAGGAACACTTGTAAAAGTTGTTTCTCCTGTCTGCTTGAAAATCAATATTCTACTGAACACAGACATTCAACTGTAGTCAGTGAATGAAAGTCCACCATAAGACTATGGAGGAAAAACAAAAGAAATTCTCCATATGCTTGCCATCAGCTATAGAAAGTAGACATTACATGGTGACTGGAGACAACTTGTTGCTATCAGATGAGGCAGGGATGTCTCTGCACCACACAATGAAATGATTTAGCAATTTGCCAAGGCAACTTTTTGGAGAAAAGGGAAATGGAATTTTTATTAAGAAATCTGTGATAATATCTGAGTTGCCAGTTTATAATAACCTTTATGAATGAGCTCTATACGTAAAAATACAGCATTTATTTGATAAATTTCTTTTCATGGGTAATTGTCAAATATCTTTGAAAATAAATGTTCCCTTCTAAAACATCAAAACATGCTCTGTCTACATGATACACATTCACATTATTACAACTACACTCCCAGCCCCCCACATGTACACATACATAGGAAATTATCAATCTCCTTTTATCTACTTATAATTTAGTCATTACAATAAAATCTGTAAGAAATATCATCCTAGTAAAGTTATTTGATTTGATAAGAATGACATGCATGTCTTTCATTTGATTTATAATAATTTCAGTAAAATAATTCTTCCCTTTTGCAACCGAGAGGGCATACCTACAGCTAAAACTTTTCCCAGCCATCTTTCTAGTTTCTTAATTATGCTATTGCAAGTAAATAGCAACTGTTTCACTGTGGCCCTTTTCATTATTTATAGATAGATACATATGTGTAATAATGGCATAAAAATAAACATTTAGCTCAGTCTGAAGATGCAGAAAGTGATGGCATTCTCTAAATACACTATATTTCTATTAAATCAGCTCCACTGAAGCAAATTCATTTTTAGGGACAATTGTTCCTAAGAATTCCCACATAATTTGAGCACAATGCTATCGAGTTTCTTCCAAGCAGGTGAGCCTTAGGAAACAACAGGTTATTGTTGTCAATGGCAATGTTTAACAAGGTAGCCCAAGATTAAGTGACACATTTCTTAAAGATGACTGGTGGGTCTCAGAGTAGCACTCATCCAATTCCCAGTCAAGCATGGCCTGCTCAAATAGGTACATGAAAGATCCAGATACAACTTCTCAACAAGCACAGCCATTGAAAATACTTAGGAAATCTTTTGTCAATTGGACATGATTTATATGAAAGTCTTATATCAGAAACTTTTTCAATATTATGAGAAGACATAAATTTTAGGCTTCTATTTCAGATAGAACTAATGTTGAATCATAAAAACAAACAAGCAAGCAAACAAACAATCAAAATCGTTCTCCTCTATTCCTGACAGCAATCACAGAAATGAGTTTCTGTTTTCCAAGATGAAAGCCCTGTGGGCAGAGCCCCTGTGGGTGAGGGTCAAGTGTCAGCTTCCTTAAATCCTTGTGTTGAGGCCCTTCTCCCATTTTAAGTTATCGTCTCTCATTATTTAGAGATTCAAAATGAAGATTGCTAGAGGAAAAGAGAGGCGATATAGTTGCTGTTTTATATAGAATGATACAGCACTGCCACTTGCTAAACTTGAATCTTTCCACTGGGTGGCCACAATGTGTACATTTTGCAAAGTCTTTACTTAAAGGAAATACAATGTATCACTTTTCTTTTGCCCAAAAGCCAGAGTAAACACATGTGGAATACACATAATCTTCCAAGTCCAGTTACCAGAATCTTCCCCTCTTTCCTGTCTTCAAGTTTTTGATGAGAGGGTAATTTAGGGTTTGTTTGGCTTAGATTAGAGATAACACAGATCTCAAAACCCACAAAACGGTTAACAGTCCTATGGTCAATGACTACCATTTTTAGTTTCTGTCAAAGAAATTGACCATCTGCTTAATTTTGAAGGTGTTTTGTAAAGGAATCTTTTAGTTCTCTGTACAAAATAAATAAATAAATAAATAAATAAATAAATAAATAAATAAATAAATAAAAAGGTAGTATAATGATTTAGAATATTTAAGTACATATAAAAAATCTTGTGTAACTTTTCAGAGAATAAAATGATCGAAAATTCCTTCCTCTAATTTTAATTTTACACTTGAATTTTCTTTGCTAATGATTAGAAATGTTAGATCATGCAACTTAACACATTGTGCAAAACTTCTCTTTTCTGTGGGAATGTACCTTATAAATTAATTTTGCATGATAAGTTTTTTCCACAGAGTGTATACTTGTAAACTTTTATATGATTTTATAATACTTTCATAATTTCCAAATCCACATTATTTTTCATGAGCTGGAAGAAACAAAGTCTTACATTTATCTTCTAAGAACGTATTTGGGTTAACAAGTGGATTTTAGAAACATTTTAATATAAAAGAACCAATCTATTTTTATTTAAATCAACTTTCTTATATAAAGCCTTTCAATGGAGAAAAATTAGAAAAGAATGAATTATGGTTAAGTTCAAGTAGTCCATAGTTAAGAAACTGAGAAATAATAGCACTCATCAATAAATTTGTTAAATGTGGTGGAGGAGCTTGTGTTTAGCACTCATAGCTGGAAAAACCAAAAAAGATAGTATTGCTCATCTTACAAGGCCTTTTTACTGTTCTTATAATTGCTGAGAAATGAAACTAGCCACAGCAGCCATATGACACTATGATTAATGAAGGTAAAGCCCCTTATCCTCACAACATTTTAAAATAAATAAGGCTTGTAACTCTGGAGTTAAATTTGATTAATCAATATCATATGCTAATAGGATTATGTTTATTCCTAGTATTTGAAATAAGAACTCCAAAGGGCATGTTAATATGATGAAGACCCCTTTTGGTCCATGGGAAAGTAAGACTCGATGTGATGTTTAATTAAAGGAGGCTATTCCCCAAACATTGGAGTTTTCAGATGTTATGCTTCACTTTGCAACACGAAGCACTTTTGAGTTACTGTTCATTGCTAATAAAAGGTATACTGATGTAAGGACAAATATCTGCATGTTAGGCACTTTCAAAGCTGTAGCTGTTCTTCTAAATTATAATCTCAGCTTAATTGATGCCACAGGACTTTACTACTATGTAGAGAAGAAAAGATCTGTTTAACTGCCTTATCTCTAGTACATTCTTTGGTGCATTTCAGAACATTATTTTATAACCCTGTGGGGGCATCAGTGCTCAGAATAAAAGACCACATTTTAAATGCAAGCCAAAACTTTTCAACAAATTCTCAAATTACCACTCTATATTTTCTAACATTTTTCTTATACAGAGTATAATTATTTGCAACATACCTTTTAGATTTTCAATAAAGGCATTTTGATATATGCAAATTGATAGAGGATACACACATTCAGTACTTCTGAGTCTGTGACTTGACAGAGCCATTTTCACAAAATAGTTTTTATTAAAACTGTGTAAATTTTAAGACAACATACAGTGAGAGAAACTTTATTAAAAATGCAAATAAGAAAGTGGTATCTTTTTAAAATTACTTCTGAAAATGTACTTCAGTCAAGTAGTACAAAACTACCACTGTGTCTCTATTTAAAATATTCTAAAATTGTTTGAATGTCTTTCCTCCCTCCCTACCCTCCCTCTCCCTCCCTCTCAGCTTATACCTCCCCAAAGCCAGACAAATTTGACATTGACTGTAAGAGGGATGAGGCTATAGCTTTATTGTATAGCCATTGTCTAACAAGTGCATAGCACAACATGTATAGGGACCCAGATTCAATCCAGCCAGATTATGATTATGATTATAATCCAGGTTATGATTCAATCATAAGCAGAAGGTGCATGAATCTGAATACATTTAACATTTTTGAAATGCAAACTTCAAGAAAATCCCACTTCCAGTATAGGTATAGTGGTGCACAACTGTAATCTCAGTAATGAGATGATGTGGGGGCTAATGTGGGTGGATCATGGATTTATAGCCAAATGAATGAAAGCATATGTCTGGACTGGTTCAACCCCCAAGTATCCACTCCCTGCTACTTTTATCCAAATCATTACCATTAACGCTCCACATATAAAAATGTTCCAACTGTCCCTACTACATGGTAAAATCCTGATCTTTTTGACATAAGGAACATATACCTGCACCCACTGCTATTGCTCAGAAAAGAATATGCTGACAGGTCTGTCTTGAAGTTGAAGACAGTTTATTCAAGTCTCAGCCTCCAACAAGTGACACACAGTCTGGGACACAATATGAGCTCACAACACTTGTTTGTTAGGAACTTCACTTCTAATACAAAATCTATATAAATGGTTTCAAAAGTTTAGTGTGCAGGAAATGAGAACAGATTTGTTTTGAAGTGTCACAGACACAAGGGTTAAATAAATGTGATCTAGGCAGAAAGTTCAAGGCTCAGTTTCTACCCACAACATCTTCCAGAACCGGTTCAATCCTCCAGTGCTTCTTCTGAGTTTCCCCTGAGAGTGACTCCCTCTGCTGCTCCAGCAAAGCCATGACCTAAATCAGAAACGTGCTATGTGCAGTTAACGTCTAATGGAGCACATTCTCCCTATTCACACTAATAGGGGAACAGCACACATTAGAAGGCAATTTTATTTTAGGTCTCAACATTAACACTAAATAGGAAAGAGGATGAGCCTAGTACAGCTCATGCCTCCCCTATATCCTTAGGGGAGTTTAAAATATATTGGTATGAATTCTGATGATGATCTGTTCCCAAGGTACAAATAACACTTTAAATGATCCTTCCCTGCTTAACCAGGATGTTTATTATAATGTAATGGTTTCTTTTCTTTGTTTTGTTGCCAGAGTCTGGCTTTGTTGTAAAGGCTGGCTTTGAACTTGCATTCCTCATGCCTCTGCCACCTTCTGTTGGAGTCTTATAGGAGTATACACCCACACTACTCCATGACTCCTCATTTTGTTTTTTAAGTGGATGTTTGGAAAGTTTGTTCTCTGAAAGTTTTTGATTACTAAGTTAAAATGCATAGAATTGCTTGCCTAACACAGGCCAACTTTTCTATTTTCCCTTATTGCAAATCTCCAAAGTGAGTACATCAGTTTGTCCTTTGTATTGAGCCACATGTGAGAGAATAATAATAAAATTCAGTTGTCTTCAAAGCCCACTGTTAATTTGTAAGAAAGCAACATGCATGAAGTCCTGAAAGTATTGTTTCCTTTCCTCTGGGAGAAGCATGTTACTTGTTGTCTGAACACACTGTACATTAATGCAATGAGAATTATCTCTGAAGAGTCTTCAGTAATTTTCTGAATTTGGAGATGTTAGCACACATAACACTAGTTGGCAGCAGATGAGATAGACATTATGATGTGTGAGAGTGACATAATAGGAGGCATTAATTCATAAACACACACACACACACACACACACACACACACACACACACACACACTTCTTGCTCTTCCTAGTAAAAATCTTTTATTCTTGGAAGTCAGGAGCCCTGAAAATTCCCTGGAGTGAGAGTTTCCCAGCAATCCTCAATGAAACAATTAGAGCACACGCAGAGAGGGGAAAGTTGTTGCCTACAGCTTAGAGAATTTCCCAAGGACCTGTTTAAAATGACTGCTGTCTGTCTTTAAACCACAGTTGCAAAACTCACTCACTCAAAAATAATACTCTCTCTGTTCTATCTGAAACACCTCTCTCTCTCCCTCCCCCCCCCCACTTGGGCTGACTTCAACTATATATATATATATAATTTTCAAAACCTTCTTATTTTCACAGTACTGCTTCAACAGATTAAAAATCTCACATTGTAAAGTACTTAATGAATGTCCCTGCTCTAATTCCATATGTGCTTCCATTCATAAAAACAGTCCACTGGGATCATTAAGACATCAGAATGAGCAAATGGCACCTTGAGGGTATGAGTTGGGGCTCCAGTGGAAAGTGAAGAGAAAGGAGGTGGAGGAAATGGGAGCCTGCCTACCAGAGCATCCTACAGTGAATGACTTGAGAAGACAGTGTTAACAGCAGGTCAGTAGTAAACAGGCCTGGCTAATGAGTAGCAGCCACAGGGGCAGTAGCTGATAGCAGATTTCTGTGCTTTCCACTTCCTTTGATGTCTCACAGATAACACAGGAAGAGCTGCCGGTCTGGAACATGGAGGATAACAAGGATAAAAGTAGGAGTCCCTCGTCCCAAGCCATGTGATTGGAAAGGAAAATGGAGAAAAACCACACCAACAAATACACCCGCCCTGCAGAACATGCTTTTCTTTTGCTGTGTAACATCAGAATTAATCCTCAGCCTTTGCCTTGTCTGCTGCAGTCGAAGAAAAAGTGCAAGAGGCAAAAAGTACACGGGGCTCCTTTCCTTTTAGTCTCTGCCCCCTTCTTTCAATATTAATCCACTTACAGTTCCCTGTTTGATTATCTCTATTGATCCTTCTCCTGCCCAGTCTTTTTAATTTGGCTGTTGTAAGCTTTCCGCAGGGATCCCCACTCCTTTTGGCACCATTGGGGACTTTTACTTGCCTGTTCCCAAACCATTCCTTTACCTTGCCCCTCAACCCCAATGGCTTAGCCCTTTGTGCACCCCATAATGACAGGAAGTTTCAGCAGGAGCCACAGAGCTGCTTCCAGAGCTGTTCATCAGGTTGCCCACTTAGGCTTTCTAAGATTCTCCTCGAAGTATTCCTGGCTAGTGTCCTGAGAACTGCAGACCAATTTCAAGAAATACGGGCTTTCCAACATAAAGTCCTTTAAACATGGTTAGATGTGCTTTGGGAGCGTGCATAAGAAAACTAGAACTGACCTACAAGGAAGGGGTGGTGGTGGCATTAGTCCAGAAAGGAAGGAAGGATTTATGAGCATGGCCACTTAGTAGTGTAGCAGGGGAAAAAAAATCTGCTCCTTAAGTAGCTATCGTTGGTTCTCACTGCCTTGCTAATGACACCTCTTCATGAGTACCAGACTTGCCTGGCCCCGGGGCTCCCTTCCACCATTATCACCCCCTTCCTTCACCAGTCCTTGAAATTTTAGAAGATAAGTCTGCACTTGGGAAATACCAGTCTGAGGACATTATTGGACGAGTCAGCATTACTGCTTGGCTCCCCTACTTCTCCAAATTCATAAAAGAAGTGGAATAAACCAGATGTGTGTGTGTGTGTGTGTGTGTGTGTGTGTGTGTGTGTGTGGTGTGTAGGGAAGGTTCTTAAACTGCTTCTCAATTGCTGCCTCTCTCAAAGCTGTGTTGCTTCCTTTCTATAGGTAATAAGTAAATAAATGATAAAAATTTAAATGAGAGAAGAATTAGGGTGGGAACTGGGCTTGGATTAGATGCTTTGGTGCCAGAGATATGCCAGAAAGGGCAATCTACCTTCTTTCTCTGTCTTTCCTTTATCTGCTTCACAGACCGAAGGGCTGGGAGCTACACCACCCCCTAAAACTCATTGACCAAGAAAAGACCCCACAGGATGAGCCTCAGTCTAGGTTACTCCCTCTGCCTTTTCACATTTCCAACTCTAGATCACCATCTTCCTCGCCCAGCTTTGCTCAGAATAAATGCGTAAAAATGTCACTTATAAACTGGTTAGCATTGCCCCTTCCCCGGGAGAGTTGCAGACTTGGCTTCAATAACTGGAGTCTCACACCAGGGCTGTGGGTTTTGAAGTTTTTCAAGGTTTGCCTGGCGGGAGGGGGACATAGAAAGGTTGCCAGTAGAGAGGCAGGACATCCGGAGCCTATCCTTGCTGGGCTAATTGAGCATCTCCATAGCGCCCCACTAGCAGTCTGGGGGCACCAGCGCCTATAGGTCCTTGGCAGTAATGGACACATTTCCTTGGCTGAGATGGGAAGAAGATCTTGCAAGCCAGCCACCGCACACCGCGGGGAGGCTGCACACAGAGCATATCTAGGCGCATATATAGCACACTACACTGCCACTATCCACAGCCTTTGGAAACCTCCTCCGTGTGTACAATGTGCAACAACGTGCGCGTGTGGGGCTGAAAGTGCAAAAGACACTCGGGATCCCACAGGCACACAGTGACGGCTACACTTTCACACCCCGGGTCCATCTTCATCCATCTCCTGAGCTAAAAGTGAAAATCTGCTTTCTTAACTAGTTGAAAAAGTGGAATATAAAGTGGTGTCCATTGAGGGCAACCAAGCAGAAGAGGAAGCTAGGATCACCGGGGAGAAGGAGAGGCAGAAAAGAGGGAAGGCAGAAGCAAAGGGAGGTGACCGCCTCGCCCTGTGGACACCCTTACCTTGAGCGGCGGAGCCTGTGCCGCTGGCGCTGAGCAGGGCTAGGGCAGGTAACACAAGCATCTGCAGCACATATCCTAGTCCCAGTCCGCAGCGGGCAGCTGTCGCCCGCAGACCTTTCCTCATCGTCGGCAGAGGTGTGCAGGGAAAGGGAATGCCACCGGGAGACGCGCAAACAGCAGAGAGCCCCGCCGGGCTGAAGGCTGAATCCGGCCACCGCCAGGCAGTCCTGAGAAATAACGGCAGCCTGAGCGCCACACTCCACTTTCTCCAAGGGCAGGGGCCAAAGGGGGTGGAGAAGAGCCTCCGAGGAGGAGTTTGAAGGTCCCTCGTCCCCTGCGCCTAGCCACTGACGTCTACCGTCTGCAAGTGCTCTGCCCCCACTCGGGAAATGCAGGGAGGCGCAGCGCGGCCACCACCGCTGCTCCCGCAGCTCCGCCGCCAGCCGAGTGGGCGCTGCTCTCGGGTCCCCGCGCCCGCGGGGATCGCACAGGAGCCGGGGAGGGGAGAGTAGGAGGAGAGGCGAGCGGGCGAGGCACTCCTAGCTCCTAATCCTTGCGCTCCTGTGTAGGAGAGGAGACAGAGACGCCTAGGCTGTTGCCTGCCCGCCGTCGGTCCGGCGACTGTCGCCTCCTGGTGTGGGGCGAGCGGGGGTCCTGGGAGGCGCTCGCAGAAGAGGCGTGGAGGGCGCGGCCCCACTCTGCTTGGGGGGAAGCGGCGGCGGGAGCGCGCTCGCCCGCCTTATGTAAGCGAGGATGGAGTGAGATCCACGCCTCGCGTGGAAGGTGGAGTCCGCCGGGTTCACTGGCTCACTTGTTCCAGCGCTGACAAGGGACACCTGGAAGCAGAGGCAACCGCGGCCAGGGGCTGCGCAGCCTCCCGCCGGGCGCCAGACTCCTGCTCTGCCAGCGCTGCGGGAGCGCCTCAAGCCACTTGGCCCCGTCCAGCCGAGCTCTGCCCAACGCCTGGCAGTGTCCCCCAGCCGGCCAAGCCTCAGCCAGACGCCCCAGGAATGCACACGCGTTAGGATTTGGGGAGTTGCGCTTGATTAAACCGGAGGCGGGTGGAACTTATTCTCGAGATGGGAAAGAAGGCAAGACGCGTTTGCAGTGCCCCAGCCCACTATCTTTGGGCTGTCAGCGCCAGTCACGCTGTTTTATGCTCTGCGAGCCTGTGACCTATTTGCGGTGGAACAAAAACTAAAAATCAATGGAAACTCCCCCGGTGCTGCTTCCTTTGCCTGTTCATCTTGGTGGCTGCTGAGATTGAGCATATAAAGAGTGCTGAGGCAATACCAAGAGAAACTCCCAGGAAACAGGCAGGCACAACAAAATTTGTAGATGCTCAACATGATTTTGGAGCCTGTGAATTAGTCTCCAAATTGCTAACACTGTCGAATGAGGACAAAATCTGCAACAATTCAGAAAGAATTGGGGGCAGGGAAGGGTAGCTAGGTTGTGAAGTCCCGATGTAAGGATGAAAGAGGAATGTGAAGATAAAAGGGTAAATTAAAACCGGTCTAGACAAAAGGAAGGCAAATGTATGAACACACCAGTTATGCTTCACAAGATAGTGTTGTGAGAAAAATCTGTTTCTAAGATTAGCGTATTTTAAGATAAATACTTTATCATGTCATAGCTAATAGTTAAGAGCAAAGTGGGAAAAAAGCCATGTGTAAACACACACACACCCTACACACTAGAGGGGGCAGGAAGAAAGGAGGGAGAGAGAAATTATAAATTTCAAGTCTAATTTGAACCATAGTCATAACTCTGCTAAGGTGAGCAGGCCAGGTAACCTTTGCATGTCTTGATTTCTTTAATGAAATATTCTCCTAGGTCTTTGCTAATGCCTCATGATTTTGCCTGCCCAGTTCCACAGAAACCTCTACCTATTATGCATGCTTTGGATGAATTTCATAGACTTGGAAAGGCCACTCTTGGGAGAGACACTGACAAAATTAGCCTCATTTTATTTCCATGGAGACCCTGCCTGCCACTTTAAAATCACTTAATAAAGCTTCCCCACATGGCCACATCATGATATTTAGGTAAGAGGTCACATGCTGGTGCCAGATGGGTGGATCAATCCGAAGTGATTTTCTAGCTGGATAACATTGTCTCCCCAAACCAACTGTCTTTTCTACCAATCTGTAAAATGGGTCTTCTAGAAGTAATGATATGTAGAGGTTTACTAGCTTTGAATGTGTTAAAAATAGGTATAATGACTGGCATAAAGTCAATGCTGATTTCTCTTTGATCTGGATGATTCTCAGCTTTTCTTGCTACCTCACCAGTTCTTTTCAATTGTACTTTCTCCAACTGAAGTTGAGAGTATGTTTGGGTTTATGTTCTCCAAAGTTTTAGTTATTAGCTCACACACCTATCCGGATACTAGAAGTTTGGCTTCTGTGAAATGGGAATTTTTAACATTTATGTTTCTAATAATTTGAAAGTTAATAGTTATCTGGAGATGAAGGCTACCATGGTGCATGGTGCTGATAACCCCTTAATGTTCTGAATAGTACCTCCATAACAAACTATGATAAACCTAGTGCTTTTCTTCTCATTTTTCCCAAGAAGGATAAGAGCTAGAAGTCCATGACAGAAACCACTGTGCAAACTCAGTGTTGTGTAAACAACACTCTAAAAGTTGTGAAGTGTTAGATGTGGTGGTTTGTGCCTCCATCCAAGTACTCAGAAGGCAGAAGCAGAAGAATCTGTAAATCTGACAGTAGCCTGGTCTAAATAGGGAGCTCTAGAAAATCTAGAGCTAAAATAAATAAAGAAAGAAAGATAAATAAATAAAGATAGATAGATAAATAAACAAAAATATTATGTATCATTGTGCTTTTTCTTTGGCTGTCTTCCCCAACTAGAATTCAACTCATCTGAAGAGAACGCTGTCTTGTGAGTCTTTCCCTCCAACACCTTTAACTCAGAACCTGATGTATCGTTGGTATTCAGACAGGGTTAGTTGGCTGAAGGTTCACATGAGGAGAATCTTCAAAGTCTAGGGCAGCTAAGGAAGGTTAAAATAATCATATCCTCCTCCTCATTGGGTCTTTGAAGCACTCAGCAGTCAATACTGCATGAAATTAATTCCTTAAAAGCACCAGTAAGCGATAAGGCAAAAGAAAATAGTTCAATACTGAAATTCAGCCTAAAGAGGGCAGGAGAATGGTTTGAGAAATGATCTGTAGAGAGGAAGGGGAAACAGGAGAGAGCGAGCGAGCACGTGAATTGGGGCAGGGAGAGCACCTGTTAAGGGAACAGCTCCAGCAGGAAGACTTGCTACCAGCTGCCTTTGTGTCAGCCTTCTGCCTAGTGTCACTGACTGTCACATTTTTGTCTTCAGGAAAACAATTCAGTGTTTCAGAAGCTATTGAATGCAGGTTCACTAAATCTCTCAGATCTAGGCTCAAATATCTCTGCCTAGAGAGGATTCTGACTAATTTCTGGAAAATAGAAACATGTCATCACCTTCCATTCTATTCACCTGCTTGGATTTTCCAAGTAGTGCTTATTTGACTTATCTGCCCACGTATCTGAATGCTTATTTTTACATCTATATGCAGCGTATGTGCACCCCTAAATATATGCAAGTATAAATACTTCCCAACAGAATGTATGCATCTCAAGCAGGGGATATTTTCCCTATTATGTTCATCACTTTCTGCCTAGAATATAGAACACAGCCTAGCACATAGTCAATAAATATTTCTTGGATATTGAATAGAGGAG
The DNA here is from genome assembly GCA_004025045.1 of Sigmodon hispidus. Lineage (NCBI taxonomy): Eukaryota > Metazoa > Chordata > Mammalia > Rodentia > Cricetidae > Sigmodon > Sigmodon hispidus. Next base: position 57,250 of record PVIH01008120.1, read on the forward strand.
TTTGAGCCAGTGGATTTGAAAATGGAGCCAAGTCCTGAATAGCACCCTGTACATTTCAAATGATATGCAGGCTTTTCTAACTGTTGAATAAAAATCAAGTGTGAATAAAATTTAACCCAACGTATATCTGACTGCGACCTTTCAGGTTTGGAATACCACAGAAGTTTAAGGAAGCAATATTAAATGTAGCTCATTTTTGAAAAATAAAAGGCTTCATTTCAATCCATGTACAAGAGCTTCCTATTTCTTGGCTCTGGTAAGTGGAGAATTAACTGTGGGATAATAAATCCCAGTGACAGGTGCTAATGGGAATTAAGCATGCAAATCCCCTGTATATCCCTCCAGAAATCTACACCACGAAAACTATGCTTTTTAGCATGTGGGCTTCTTAGTAATAATAGTATTTACTCTAAACCACTATGGAAAAAAGTTTCCAGTGCAAAGCTTAAATAAAATGAACTGAGCATATATTTTCATTACAGAAATATTTTCCTCATTTTTATCTCTGTCCTTGTATTTGATTCTTCACATTTTTGTGCTTTTATGGCTGTCTAAAAATAATTCTCTATAGTGTGAGATATTATTAACTGGATACATGTAGACAGGATTTTACAGAATAAATAGAATATGAGTAAGAAAAACTCTTCCTAAAGAGGAATGGGGGATGGGCATGGGCCCTCTGATAACATGACTGATAGACCTCAAGTAAGGGAAGCCAGATGGGCTCAGAATCAGCTCATTCCCTTCCTCAACCCAGAGAAAATGACTTAGTCTCTCATAAATCTGTACATTCTAAATCTTTGTGCTTTTTGTTCATTATATTAAACAACATCCTTTATACATGAAGGCTACTTGACTTAAGCTACCTCTTTTAAAAAGTAATGATTTATTATTCTATCCAACTTAAAAACCATGGGGCCAAATATCTGTGTACCTAATAGCCAAGGCTTCTGGATTAATTGCTATATTTAGGTGATGATTCAAAGCTTTTTTGTGTACTATCTCAATTAATACATTGAATATCACATTATAAAACACCACTATTGTCTTACTCCATTAGTGCTGCTATATCAAACTAAAGGAAATGGTAATATATGACATATACAAATGTATCTCCCTATATTTGTGAAGGCAATCTAAGATGGTGGTTCTGGAAACTCTGAGTTTCTTCTTGCTGAGTCATGTAATGCATGGATAAGACTATGAAGGCTTTGAGAGAGCAGGGACAGATGGGCCTCTCATCTTTTTATAAGAAACCCATTAACGCAAAGATGAACTTACTCATTTGATAACTTAATGCATATATAAGGACAGTGCATCATGACTCATTCACCTCCTGGAAGGCACCAATCTCTCAGACTTACTGCAGGGGATGGGAGTCAAGTGTCCAAAACATGAACTTTAGGGTCACAGGGAAACCTAGGAGTTACATTTATACAGAAGGATACAGAGTGATGAGGCAATACAGTTAGTATTTCTAAATGCCATTCAGAGTTCTGGGATCTTGTTTTAGTCTCAAGAACTCACTTATCACCAACAGCATTGATTTTTATCCTTGTATCCCAGATCTTGATAAGCTCATTCCTATTGGCTTCCCATAGAGTTTTGTGGTTGAGATGCTAGGAGTCTTGGAAGTCTCAAGTTTATAGTAATTTTATCAATATCAGAATAAAGAATAACTCTGCTCTCACCTGGCCAACAAAATCCAGGAATCATGTGCTTGCATATCTTACCAAAGCAATCACTATGACTTGAAAATTAAAGTATATTGAACTGTATGAATTGTGTCAAGTGTTCATGTTTAGTAACTGGAAACATGGACTGAAATTGGGGAGAAAACATTTCCTCCAAATAAATATCAATACAGGAAAAAAGATTAATTAATATTAAATACTGCCCACACAATGGAGGGAGTACCTCCAGAATGGTTTGTAGCGTATATGGCATAATTCATCCTCAGGATGAAGACCAGTTTGAAATCTTATAACTCAACACTATAGCAAAAGAAGCATTGCTTAGGAAGAGAAAAGAATACTGCCCCTTGTAGATTGCTTTCTCCTTTAACGGACAGGAAGAGTTGAGTTCAAATATTATCACATCATTCTTATTATAATGAAGCTCCAGTCTAGGACCTCTGAAGAAGAATACTGTAGGTAATGGTCACTATGTACTAAAGGATGATAAATTGATAGATAATATAAAGTAAAAAATAAAAGAATTCTAAATAAAAATAACATATGAGGATACATGATCCTAGGATAATAGAAAAATGACAGCTAGAAGTGAGATATAAACACTTGTATTGGTAATGTTCATGGCTTCCACAATGAGAGTATTATCTATAACAGCAAGAAGTTTGAGAGTGGGCATTACAAAGAGGCTCTGAGAACTTGATTCTGCTTTTCTAAATGACTTGGCTCTTGATACCCATAATGTGTGGCCTTTGTTCACACAGATGCTGATGGTTTTGCTCCTCTAGACATCATGTGTGCTTTCACTGTTGGAAGAAGGAGCAGGTATCCAGGGTGCAAGAACCTTGGATTCATCCTAAACAACTTTTATAGAAACCCATAGCCAAAATAGTTTCATTGTCTTGCCCTAACAGTTTGAACAGTGGCTCCTTAAAATGGCCCAGTTTGAGAATAATGTTGTGAATGTTGACTGGAGCAGCTGTATTGGGCAATGAAATGGAGGTACAAGAGTATGGCACAGAATAAAAAATACTTAAGACACAAGGAGATATTTGGATGTATGGAAGCAGATAGGAAGTAGCTCTGTTATGGGCTGAGTAAAAAGGATTTTTTTTTGTTGTTTTTTTACTTACTTAATGAAGACACAAAGATGTAGACAGGGTATCATTATTATGTTCAGCAGGATATATTATTAGAACATTTGGGAAATCTGTACCATTGGGGTGAAATTTTATGAAGTATATACAGTCAGATTGCAGAGGTAGTTTATAAAAATGAAGAAAGAAAACAAAAGGAACAAGAACAAGACAGCCTAGGAAGGAAGAAGGAAAAGAAGAAGTAACTGTATGCAAAGGAAGGAATTAAAAAGGAAAAGATGGGGACATGTGAGATGGTTACATGACTAAGAATACTTCTACTCTTGCAGAGAACTGGGTTTGGTTCCCATCATTCGTGTTAGGAGGCTCACAAATGTCCATAGTTTGAGTTCCATGGACTCCAACACATACAATCTTACAAATAGACACATGTACACATAAATGAAAGTAAAATTCAAAATTTACAAAAAGGTAAAATAAAAAATAAAGAAGTAATAACTAAAAGTTGGTATATATCAGCATTATGCTGTAATTGGCATATGAAAAAGCAATCATAAATTCAAAAACTATAGTAAAAAGAGAATATATAAATTAAAAGATGTTTATGGAAAATGGTGATATTTCTTACTTTGAAGATTGCAAAAGTAAGACAATGTAATAATGAGAAGCCTCTGGATCAATGAACCAGATTTCAATCTCTTTTATTCTATAATTATAGATTTGTTATCCTATAATTATATACAATTACAATTTATAATATAATTATACTATATAAATATAAATCTATATTATAATTATCTATATAACTTTTTTCAAAAATCTCCATGACTTCTAAGCTTAATGTCTTTTTCATAAGAAACTAACATTTTATAAATATGTGAAATTGCTGTGGAAATGAAATATAGATGCAGTTTCACTGTGATGTATGTGAGACATTATAGGATATGCCTGTGTTTTTCTTTACTTGATTAATTACCTGAAGAACAGTGGTATGGCTTTCTCTGCATGCATGATACCACTGTGGAGTAAAAGCTTTATCATTAGACTTCTTTTTCTTTTCCATATGTCACCTAATAATTCTCAGCAGATGCTGTTTCCACTTACAGGTGTGTAGGACTGCTCCCAGACTTACCAGCTTACACACAATTCCAGGTTCCAAATAATCTTTTAATAATTTCCCAGTGAATTTTTTGTACCTTCACTTTCTCAGTTACCTCCCACAACTCCCAGAATGACCTAAATTGCAAAATACATCATTTTACTGTCCTAAAAACACTTAAAATGATTTCTCATTGTCTTATTATATCTGCTTTCCCAGAGTCCATCAGTAAGTAATCTTATCCTTATAAGGGAAGTTGCAGGACACACAGAATAACCAATTGCATTTCTAATTCTTTATTTTCTTCCTTATTAATAAAATCACCAAGCCACACCATGCTGGTTAGATAGGTTTTTGTCAGCCAGACACAAACTAGAGTCACCTTGGAAGTGGGAACTTCAACTGATGCTTTTTCTCTATCAGATTAGCCCATTGGTCTGTTTGAATGTTGCAGAATATTTGTGTTCACTACAAAGGTATGTCTCTGCCTAAGACACCTTGTGATTAGTTTAATAAAAAGCCAAATGGCCAAAAAGTAGGTGAGAGAGAATAGGTGAGACTTCCAGGCAGAGAGAGAGAGAGAGAGAGAGAGAGAGAGAGAGAGAGAGAGAGAGAGAAACTGAAAGGAGGAATCTAAGAACATATTTATACCAGCAGACTCAGAACAAGACCTGCCATACTAAAAAGAGGTAACCAAGCCAAGTTTCAGAACACACACACACACACACACACACACACACACACACACACACGTTAAATGATAAAAGCTAGTTTGGAAAAAGCTTGAGCTAAGGCCAATCTTTTATAAGTAGTATGCCTCTGGGTCATTATTTGTGGGCTGGCAGTCCAAAGATAGTCTCGCAAGAAAACTTACTACATTTGTGGCTTATTATTCTTGATTAATGATTTATGTGAGAGTGCCCAGAATGATATATGCAGTGCCATGTAATAAAAAGTTTCTGGCCTGGACTAGCCCCAAGATCTGGCCCAACAGTTCCAAAGTTTCAAAGAAACACACAGAAGTTTATATTAATTTTATGCTGATTGACCTATAGCTCAGACATATTGCCAGCTAGTTCTTTCTTTTTAACTCAATCTATTTTGATTAATCTGCTTAGCCATGTGGCTTGGTATCTGTTCTCAGAGTGGCATGGTTGTCTTCTTTCCTCTGCCTCTGCTGGCATCTCTGCTGGTGTCTCTCTGGCTTCTCTCCTCTGCTCTTCCTGTTCCTAGAGTGCTACCACTGGAATAGGGGGTCCTGGGTTGTATAGGTATAGAAAGCAAGCTTATCTAGTCTGTTTGTGAGGCCCCTAGCAGTGAGATCAAGACCTGTTTCTGGTGCTTAAATGGCTTTTGGGAGCCTGTTTCCCATGCTGGTTTACCTTGCCCAGCCTTGATGAAAGGAGAGGAGCTTGGCCCTGCCTTAAGTTGATGTGCCATGCTTTGTTCACATCCATGGGAGGCTTGCCCCTTTCTGAATGAGGAAGGAGTGGATGGAGAGTGGGTAGATGGGAAGTAGAAGAAAGACGATGGAAGGAGAGAAGGAAGGGGAAATGTGGTTGGAATGTAAAACAAATAAAAAATTAATAACAATGAAATAAAGAAAGCTGATAAAATAAGTACACAGTGTTACTCTGTGATTCCTGCCTCTGGGTTTCTGCCTTGAATTCCTGCTTTGGGATCATTTAAGGATGAACTGTGACAAAACTGTAAGCCAAATAAGCCAGCTTCTCCCTTAAGTTATACTTGGTCAGTATTTTCTAACAGCAACAAAAATCAAATAGGACATAACCTTGTGGCTTTGCCTCTGAAGTCTCACCAGCTGCCACTGTGGAGTGGGAAGATGTCCTCACATCTCTTAGCAATGAGACTTGGTTTATTCAGTGAAAATGGGCAGGTGCTTCAGTGTGCCATGGCTGTCCTGTCTAACTCGGTTATCTCTATAATTTGTATATTCTATAGGTAGCCACCAGATTCAGTACTGGAGAAACATATCAAGACTTGAGGATGGGAGCCTGAGATTTGCTGCCTCCTGCTGGGATCCTAAGCAAGCCAAAGCTAGCTTCGTAAGACTCAGTACCTGTAGGCAAAAATTTAAAATGCTTGCACTGTCTGGTCTTTGGATTTTTGGGATGTCAGCCTGATGCTGACAGTGTCTGTTTTGCTCCTTGTGAGACACTATGTACTACACTAAACTCAGGATAAACCTGATGCTACTCTTCCCTGGAATGATAATGAGTAGCAAACCAATTGTAAGCATTTCCAAGGCCAGCATTCACCTGGGACAGAGTAGAGCTGCTGCCACGCCCCTGGGTGTGGCTATGCAAACATGGGCCCACCTGCCCTCTTAAAGAAAGTGCCCACACAAGATTTTTTTCTCTTTTCTCTTTCGCTTCTCCGGCATCTCTACCTCCCTGCTAATATACTATAGTGTGGTATTCCCGGTGTTGAGATTCTATTCATGTGCAAAAACCAACAACAGTAAAGTGGCTAAGGGAGTTGAGAAACTCAGTGAGACAGGTGTAGGTACTTCCTGAGTAGAAGAGGACAGGAAAAAGGGACCCACATCAGATTGATAAACCAGCCATCTTTAAAAAGGGATCAATCAACATGGGCCTCAAAGAATAAAGAGCATTATATTCCATAAACTTTAAAATATAGTATTCCAGGCTGAAAAAACAGAAAAACAACTAAAAGACAGGATGAATAGAGCATGGGTGTGTAATAACATACACAGTAATATTATATAGTAACTACTATCTTTATTCACATTTTAAGCAGGAGAACTGAGGCATAGAAGAGTTGGCTAACTTGCCTCTACTAAATTTGTGCCAGACTTAGATTTACTCTAGGATGCACCCTGTGACCCTGTGAGTTTCTTAGTGAAGCTTCAGTAGAAACTTCATTTTTCAGTCTGTCTTATGTGACATGCACATTAGAAAGCTACCAAAAATTTTGTAAAATTATGTGATATCATAACCACATCTCAAAAGTGTGCAATATGAACTAAAGCTTAAAGTTTTAGAAAAATCACAGAGTATGCATCAGAAGTTTGCTTTAGTAATCCAGAGGAGAAACAGCAACAGAGCACATTCAGAAGCAATAAATAGAAAATGAGCAAAAGAAACATGTTCAAGATGTCTAAATGAGATGGAGGCTGCTATTCCAGAATATAAGATGAAAAACATTGTATTATTAAATATTCATAATGTAATTAAGAATAAGCTAGGTAACCCTGCTAAGCTACTTGTAGCAATAAATTACCCTCAACTTAATTAAAGGCATTAAAGAATTAAAAATAAGATTTAAAGGGTGAAAGGGACACATAGATTTTAGGATTACTGTCATTCATTGGGCCTGAAATGCTGTATTCAAGTAATAAGGTAATGGCTCACCAGCACACATGTTATTTGCTTTTCATAGCCCTTAACTGTACCTGACATAGAAAAGGTAATCAGTACATATTTTTAAAATAAACAAAACAATAATTTCTGAGAAATTTTTTATGAGATGCAGCCAATGTCATTGATATGTGTTTGGTGTCTTTAACTTAATTTAATCCTGAATGTATTAACAAATTTTTGTTAGAAATGCATTCTGCTTTATGTTACAGAAATATGCCATAAATTACAGCCTTCAATTCAAAACAGACAACCCTGTTAATCACAAGTCATTATATGGAAAACAATGACATTATAGTACACATAACCCAATAAAACACAATATGATTAAATCAGACAAAAGAAAGTATTTGACCTTTGTAAGTATGACATTGATGAAGAAGGAAACAAATTGTATGTGGTTCATTTAATGATATCACCAACAACACTCAACAGGGAATATGTTTTATATTTTTTCTCTGTTCTGTGTATGCATTCATGTGTGTGGATGTAACTGTATGTGCTGAAATATGTGTCCACATGCTTTTGGAGGTCAGAGGACAATTTCTGCTCTGAACCCTTTCTTTTGAAATTGGATCTCTCTGTTAGCCTGGATCTTCACTATGTATGTCCAGCTGGCTGGCAGCTAGCTCTCAGAGTCATCTTCTCCACATGCCCCAACCTGTAGCACACAGAATGCTTCCATGCCTTCTTTTAACATGAGTTCTGGTGATCTGAACTAAAGACATCATGATTTAAGCACTTTATTTATGGAGCCAATCTCTCCAGGTCCCATTCTTTTATTTCTTATTTAGTTCCAATTAGAAGTGGAAAAATTTATTTTTAACTTTCTTTAAGATAGGCTTGCACACTAGCGTTGTGTTTTGTCTGTGATGGATTGGCAGACTTCACTAAAGGGGATGATGAATGTGAAGAAATGAATGAATTCTTATAATTAAGGAAAATAAGTAAAAATACAAACATAGAAGTGAAAAGATTCAAATAAGAATGTTCCAAAGTTTATTTTAAAAGACTTGAGTAAGACAAACCTTAAAAAGAGATAATCAAGTGTCGAGGAATCCCTACTTCTGATAATCACCAACATGACTCACAAGATGGCTTTAAAAAGCCAAGGACAGCCTGGAATAGTTGATCCTCAAACAACAAGGTTTAAGAGAAGACTACACGTCAAGCACCTTCAAGGACAAGAGTGGCCTTGAATTAGGCATACTCATTCACATGGGTTTCTAGTTTGGACTAAGATCTTCTAAAGGAGAGTTTTGCTATAGTAAGGCAATAGACCAGTCATCAGCATTGTCTGCCCTTCTGTTTAACTCTTGAAAGACCCAGAGAATAGTTGCATAGTGAATAAATTAGAAAAGTTATTTAACAAGTTTATATTTGTTTTAATCTAATTCATATTATTTTCTGTTGTCCTTTGGTATTTTACTTCTTTTTAGACCCTGGAAAAGTTTATTGATCATGGTTATTCTCAAAGACAAATTTCACCTTGTGTTTCTGTCACCAGTGAGGCCACAGGGAGAATGGGACTATCATTAACTTGTCTACAGACATGTTGCCTTTGTGAAAATTCAAAGCTGACCATTTATAACTGGTAGTCGACTGTCCCACCTATGAGCATTTGATCAAAGGACTACAAATATTACCGATTATAAGCTAGAAATTATATAAAGAAATTATATTTGAAAAATCAAGTAAATTTTCTTCAAGAATCAGTAAAATGAATTATTTAAGGACATTATAGATGTTTGTATATATGTGTAGAAACATCTTCTCTTATTCTGTGTCCTTGTTGTAGGTAAATTTGTCTCTCAGAACCCAAACCTTTTGAGTAACCATTTCTTAGAATGTGGAAAAATCCAAGTCTCATTGCTTTATATAAAATTAGTTTCACCACACTGATTCCTCAGAATCCAGTTAAAATGCTCATTTTCTTAACACATATTCTGCAATGTATATGTACCTTATGATATAGGTGCCTCTATAAATATATACTTTTTCCAGTTATCTATATTGAACAAATTATTTAAATCAGGGTCTCAGACACATCAGACAGACACTTTGACAACAGTTAAGATATTTAATTTCCTGAATAATCATCTTTGCTTTTACAATTTCCTAGAATATAGTAATTGGATACTTTATTCTTGAATATTTTATCTAGTATTACTATATAAAGGCAGACATATTCTGAGTATTATTAAATCAAGCATATGGGAATAAAAATTACAATTAAGCAATTATATTCATACATATGCTTAGAATTTTATAGAGATATTTTTACCATATGCAGTAATGTCTTTATAAGGTAAGAAATTATGCTTAATTAAATTTAGTGTATAAGACAAAAGTCAAGTAATAGCAATATATGTATACATAGTACAGTTTAGTCACTATAATAACAATAAAATACATTATTTAATAACTTAAAATATGGTTCATATGGGAAAATGCTCAATTTTTAAAAACTGCATGAAAAGACTCCCATTCTTTGGCTTTACATGAATAGAACAGTTTTCCTACTCATCTTGACATAGTCATCTTCCTGGGGAAGGAAAAGAGAAGGAAAAATGCACATTACTGACTAGGCAGAAATGCACAGGATGAGGTTTATATTTAGTTTCTGAATTCCAAGGTAGTTTTAATGTATGTAGTTTAACAGTGGGCTAAAGCATCAGTCTAAATAAAGAGAAGATGCCACTTAAATCACAGCTGAGGTCATTTAATATCCTGACTTAAAGGAAACACGACAAATCCCACATGTAGCTGTCTTCAAGTATTTTTCTTATGACCAAGCATACAATTATGAAGGAGCAGAATATCAAAACTCGTGGTTACATTAAGGGAAATGACATAAGTGGGAAAAAAAAGAGTAACATTTTTTTGCCACATTGATGTGCCTCAATAGGATTTAAAAAAAAAAAAAAAAGATGAAAAGTAGAAGCTTTTCTGTATCCTGACTATCTGAAAGTAATTTTGGATTAGAGAGACCAACAAAATGCTGTGAACTCAGTCAGGCACATCTGTGAATGCCATGGTAACTGTTGTGATTCTCACAGTGGCAGAGGGCAAGGGTGTGGGTGAGAATCTTATATAGTAAGGCTGGGAAGATGAAAGCAGACGATGATGAAACACCAACTGCTAGTTCATTCTCTTTGTCCTCAGGTCTTTCTGAGAATTACCTCTGAAATGAAAGTATCTGGCTTCTAACTGCTGTGCTGCCTTGGACTAACATTGTGACCCTATAAAACTTCAGTGTTCCTTATTTGCCAACCTTAAAGTTGACATAATGATGCCTACATTATAGTAGTATCTACTATCAAGTTTTTATTTTGGTTAAAATGATTACTACAGTATAAGATAAACTATTCTTGGGATAAAGTAAAAGTGAATAAGTATTAACTATTAAAACACCATTATTCATCAACATAAAATATTGATTGACAAATGGCAACTCATAACTTGATTTCTTCTAGGTTTAATGCTTGTGATAAAAAATATATTTAGAGCAACTTTTAATTTTGATTTTGTAATAATTTGAAGTGTTGTATCCACTCATAGAAATATTTTAATGGAGCATACTCTATGATTATTTAGTGAAAGACTCAACATATTTCACAGTCAAAAAGTTGGCAAGAACATGCCATAGTGAAATGATTCAATTACATGATGATAGCATATGATGTGAGCAGCATGTGTACTTATGTTTGCATGTTATGTTCACAAGTTCATGATAACAATTTTAGCAAAAGAAGCTTAGAAGGTCGGTTGTGTGGGAAACAGAACAATATCTTAATTTCTTAAAGGAAATAACAGCAAAGAGAACATAACACATTTTCTAAGAATTGCAAGTGATGAGGAACATATACATAACAGAAATGTATAATAGAGTTGGAGTTACCCAGCATCACTTAATAGTAGCCACAGGTGATTGGAGCAGGGGTTTTTAATTCTAAAAAAAGTTCAGTGTAGTGAAAGTTTCCCAGAACAAAACTAAATTCATAGAAAAATTTACTTCTGTAGTTTTCTGACCTATATGAGTACTCAAACTAGCGTTTTTTATCTCATTAGTACAAAGGGATAACCAACGGAATGCCTCTCTCAGAAGATATTACAGGTATAGCCATTTTGACTGGTCAGCATTCTTTGGAAAGATTATGTCATTGATGTATGTTTCATCATCATCCCCATCATGTATGTGAAAGGATCATGTGAAAAATTCTGTCCTTTTGGAGATAAAAAGATGTCTGTTTGTAAGTGAGCAGATGGTATCCTAAAGTTCAGAAACACATCTCAGGTAGAATCACAGAAGGAGGAGAGCTTGGTCTAAAAAAGATTGAGTGTCATTGGGAAATGCTCTCTGGATGAAGCTGATAGCCTCTTACTTGCCTCTGCTGTGCAGCACTGATTTGTGGTTTAAGGATATATAAAAGTTATGAATTTTCTGATATGGGCTACAGAGTGAAACATGAACTCTTTCCTGGTATAAATGTGTCTGATTATATTTCTTGCTTTCCATAATACAATTTTAAGTCTGAACATCAAAATATCTTAATTGGCTCATTTTAAACTTTGAATTAGTTGAAATACCACAGCACCTTCATTATGTGGTATCACCAAATTGCAGACGACATAGTCATTCAACATTTATTTGGGGTGGCTTCCATATACATATATATGTTATAGCCATAATGAATCTCACATGTGCTTTATATTCTGAGAAACCACACCCACAAGTTCATTATGCACTTAGATTTCAAATGCAGAGCCATCAAAATTAATAAAGCAAAATTTCCCTTTGAAAATACTTTAAATAAGCCATGAAGATAAATGAACACATTGTATACATTATAAATTTGGGTAGTGATTCTTAAGCATGCTAAATTTAAGAGCCACTTTTTAATCCATGAAAGGTCTATTTACAGATGCATTATTATTTAGATCTATATGAATTGCAGGAAGTTTTCAGATTTCCAGAAGATATGAAGAAGTGGCACAAAGTTTTTTAGATCTCTGGAGAAGGTAAACAACATTAACTACTCCAAGTGGTAAGTTCATGATATCTCTGTAGTTTCTTGTCGTTGGGAGGACAGAGTGCCCGGTTTTTGTTCATTTGGGCAGTGTTTTTATTAGGTAGATTTTAAGTATTGAAAGAAAAGTTGACAGAATTGGATAAACTAAGTACAACACTGGAAAGGGTCATTTACAACTTACTTAGAAGGGGTTGTTGTGAGTCCTTCCAGATCATACGTTTCCTAGAAGGAAATTTAAAAACCACTGAGAATTAAGCAGCTTAGAAACAGTCTAGACTCCATGACAGTCTTGGGAACAAAATCTGTCTTTTATTCTTTTATTCCTTGAAGTAACTGACTAATTGGCTGAAATGCTACTTAATTTAATTTAGTGGGGTCTTTTTTGAGCCAACTGTTCAGCACTCCAAGGGGGTGTGTTAATATGTGTAGTGTGTGTGTGTGTGTGTGTGTGTGTGTGTAGAATGACAGACACAATGACAGAGGGAAAGAGAGGAATAGAACAGGGGAAGGAAAAAGATATAAAGTGTTGGGCTTTTTGTTGTTGTTGTTTTATTTCTTTTTTAGGATTTAGATACTCTTCTGTCAGTTCCAAAATTTTAAGATAATTCTGAAGTAGATCACTTATGTGCATATACACACACACAACTACACAAAATACAAAATTGGAAGGTGTATATTTGATTCTATGTCTGTACAATAAAATGGAAAATATTTGGGAAAAAGGCATCCTGTCCTGTTTTCTTTCATCATTCCATAAACAACATCACTACAGCTATTTGTAGAGCACTTGTGTGTTACTGCTCATTGTAGGTTATCGAAGATGACTGAGCATGAATGGGAGAGTATATATAGGTTATATTACATGTGAACATTAAGGTATTTGATACAATGGAGTTAAACATCATGTACAGGAAGGTAGGTGGATTCCTAGAACCAATCTGCCCCTTAATTTTCTTTAGATCGATAATGGCCTAATATGAACAAATTGAGTCTCTTAAAGAATCACTATGTATGAACATGTAAGATAATCCCACACAGTACATGAAATACATTAATAATAAATTAAACAAGATTTTGCTCCAAAGTCTAAGACATATTTTATATCACATAAAACCTGAACTTTCCCTTTTGGTTCTTTTTTTTTTCTTTTCCCCAAATCGTTCTTTTTGTAGCAGTATATTTTTTCTTTACACATTCATTATTCAGGCATCATTGACTGAAGAAAGAGACTTTTCCAAATGTGTTAATGACATCTGGAATGATAGAGCATTTTCCTGTCTGCTCCTGCGGCCTTAATTTCTCTGTGGATAGCGGGTAGTTCTGTGCTTACCTGACTGTTGGAGAAACCCAGAGCTACAGAAGCCCCCTTCTTATGCAAGAAGGTAATCCTTTAACTCTCCCGAGAGACCCTGACCTTGTTTACAGGATCATTGCTGCTGCTCTTCCCTTTTCTGGCCCTCAACACAACACATGATGCTTAGGGGACAGCCAATGAATATGTATGAAGTGCACAAAAGGATAAATGATGGAGTGAGTATATGAGTCCTTGCTTCTCTCTTTGAGGTCAAAGACCAAGTGTTCTCATGCCAGTATTGGTCTCTTACATGGGATGACTGTCTGTGAGGGACCTTGAAGCAGGATGCTCTCTGCTAATGCCTTAGATTTTGCTCTCTTCTGATTCTGCTGACCTCCTCCTGGAAGAAAGAACAAAATACTAATATTTAGTCAGTGCTCATAAAAGATTCCCTCACTAGAAAGCAGAGTGATGTTTTAAGGAGCCTTCTTAATACCAGTCTTGATACTTCTCCATGCTTCCAGTCACTACATACAGTTCAAGACTTTCTTGTTATGATTTCTCATAGGATCCCTTCCATATCATCTTCAGGATTGACATTTTAAGCTAATTGTGCACAGTAACCACTTTCTGTTCAAACAGGTAAAGCAACAAGTAGCTTTGAAATATCCCAAGGGATAAAATATACAAATAAAAGGGAAGTGGACTTGATTTGAATTACAGAATTCTTATTTTGAGAACCACTGCTTTGCAGACACTGTATTTGCTTTTATGCTTTTCTAGGTCCCTGGTGGTTTTATTTAATGTCATTTTTTGTTCTGATCATATACGGAGATGCTTTATCCACTCATTTTCATGAAATATAAGTAGTGTAGTTCTTATGCCAATTACTTAACTTCTTTTTTAAAAAATTTTTATTATGAATAAACTCACATTTTATATCCGTGTATATCTTTATTCAAGGTCCCTTCCTCCTTCCACCCCCTCCAGTCACTCTCTCTTCTCCACATCTCCCCATCTCCTCCCCAGCATGAGCAAGAGGCCCCAAGGTCCTAGTATTGCTCAGTTCAGCCTCCACTTCTGGCAGATCCAGTTTCCTTCCCCCAACATCAAGACTGAGTCAGATGTTCGTCTAGAGGGAGTGGGATCCAAGGTGTCAGTCCAAGGTGTTTCAGATCCCAAGCTGTTCAGGGGTTGTGGTTTGCAGCTGGGATATGCTTTGCTTTTTTGCTTTTTGTTTGCTTGTTTGTTTAGAGTCCACTAATGAGTGAGTACATCCCCTGCTTATCTTTCTGGGTTTGAGATACCTTGCTCAGGAGGATACTCTCCAAATCCATCCATTTGCCTGCAAATTTTAGTATATCATCTTTTCTTACTGCTGAGTAGTACTCCATTGTGTAACCCTTCGAGAACTATATTGAATAGATAAGGGGAGAGATGGCATCCTTGTCTAGTTCCTAATTTTAATGGGATTGCTTTGAGTTTTTCTCCATTAAGTTTGATATTGTCTATCAGCTTCTTGTAAATGGCCTTTATTATATTTAGATATTTTCCCTGTATTCCTGATCCCTCCAAGACTTTTATCATAAAGGAGTGTTGGATTTTGTCAAAGGCTTTTTCAGCATCTAAGGATATGATCATGTGTTTTTTTTCCTTCAGTTTGTTTATATGATGGATGACATTTATGGTTTGGGAGTGTAAGCTTCTTCAGCCACTCTGGAATGCAGTAGGGTGGTTTTTCAGAAAACTGGGAATTCATCTCCCCAAGGATTCAGCAATGCCACTACTGGGCATATACCTAAAGACGCACAGTTGTACTCCAAAGGCATCAGCTCAGCTATGTTCATAGCAGCATTATTTGTAATAGCAAGAACCTAGAAACAACCTAGATGTCCCTCAACTGAAGAATAGATTAACAAATTGTGGTACATCTACACAATGGAGTAATTCTCAGCAGTTAAGAAAAAAATGATATTCTAAAATTTGCAAGCAAATGGATGGATTTGGAGGATGTCCTCCTGAGTGAGGTATCACAAACCCAGAAAGATAATCAGGGAATGTATTCACTCATTAGTGGACTCTAAACAAAAAGCAAAAAGAAAAGCATGTCCAAGCTGCAAACAATAATCACTGAACAGCTTGGGATCTGAAACACCTTGGACTGACACCTTGGATCCCATTCCCTCCAGAGAAACACCTTACCCAGTCTTAATGTTGGGGTGAGGAAACTGGATCTGCCAGGAGTGGATGCTGAACTAAGCCATATTGGGAACTTGGGACCTCCTGCCCTTGCTGGGGAGGAGATAAAGTGATGTGGAAAAGAGAGAGTGACTGGAAGGGGCGAGAGGGGGAAGGAACAAGGATATACATGGATAAAATATATGACTTTATTCACAATAAATAAATACAAAAAAAACAAACCAAACAAACAAAAAACTCACAGAATCAACTAATCTTAGTTCAAAGGGAATTGCAGAGACTGATTCAACAACTAGGGAGCCTGAAAGGGACTAACATACTCTGCATGTATATTACAGTTGCATAGCATGGTTCTCTTGAGGGACTTTAATCAGTGGAAACAGGTGCTGTCTCTGACCCTTTTAAAGGCTTTTGAAATCCTATGTCTACTGAATTGCTTTGCCCAGCCTTAATAACACGGGGCGGTACTTAGTCCTACAACTTGATATGCCATGTTTCATTGATACTCATTTACTAAACAGAAATGGAGGAGGAGGAAGAGGAGGTTGGGGTGTGGGGCCAGAAGAAGGACAGAGAAAGGACTGAGAGGAGAGAAGGGAGGAGCAATTTTGGCAGAGATATAAAATAAATGAATAAATAAATAAAGCTATTAACAATCCGGGTAGAAAATTTAATTTACACTTAGCAAACTACCTCAAATTATTAATCAATATTGAAAACAAATTAGTGTTTTCACTTAATTTAAAAATTTTTAGTTCAATAATATCCATTTTGTGAATATAATTTAAAACACCCCATTTAGAGACTGTTTTAGAGGGTAATTTGAGTCTCAGTAACAATTATAAATATCGACTAGAAAAATCATTCTGACAATCATTTTAGAAGTAAAGATGCAGTAAGAAAAGCTGAGTTTTCTTACTCAGTTTAATAACAGCTACCGCAGTAGAATACATATCCTAGAACATGTATCAGTGATTTATATGTTCATATGAGTGTAGTGTTACATTATATTTATTAATCACACATGCTGGAGTGGTTAGAGAGAAGCATTAGTGGTAAAGAACATGGCTGCTTGTCCAGAGAACCCAGATTTGATTCTCAACACTCATTTAGGAAGTCAAAACTGTTATTTCAAGTCCAGCTAATCCAATGCTCTTTTCTGATCTGCTGGGTGCTATGCAAGCACATTATGCACATAGAAACATACAAACAGTGTTTAAAAAAATCATCCACACTAGAGTTTCTGCTTCAGTGGATGATAATCAACATTGTAAATGGAATATTCCAACAATTGCATATTATTGGTCTGGCTCATGAAAGGCAAATATTTTAATTTTATGATTATAATAGATGCAAAAGATTCTGTTTCATTTCATAAAATTAGATAAAATTATTTCTTTTCTCATTTTTTTCTGTAACTTTTTCTCCAAATGCAAAAAGTAAGACAGTTACTTATTTTAAAAAAGCTAACCAACTAATTATATGTGTTTTATCAGTGTCCACATGAAGACAAAAGAACTCCTAAAGAGACAATGAATCCTTTTGATACATAGTCTTGTGATATCTGGTGACTCCATGTAAATAGTAGAGGTGACATACAAAGCTGGAAAACTGGCAATGTTGAAGTATTTTCCCAAAGGGAAAAATGTCATTTTCAGTTAGAAAGCTCATATCAGCATGTGAAACCATCTCAGTAAGGTGATTTGTGAGCTGTAAGGTACATACTGTTTACTGATAACAACCATGGAATCTGTCTGTGAACATTCTATCATTGTTCTACCTTTTCTCTTTGGAGAGTTGTTGCCTAGATTAACTCAATGAAATATAACAGATATAGCGTTGATTTTTCCCTGAGGTTAAGTATAAACAAGATGCTAAAATGTTACCCTATGTAACTAAACAGAGTAAATAACTGGAATCAGGATATGACTGAAGCAAATTCAATACATAATGACTTGAATCTCCAGTAATTGCAGAAACATGTCATTCTGACCCAAACAATGGAAAGTTTGAACACTAGAAAGTGATAGTAGGACCCTTCCTTCAACGTCCTGCCTCCACTTTAAACTGAGAGTATCTCAAGTAATTCTGAAATATGGATTGGGTTTTCCTTGCCATGGAGCACTGGGAATAGCTGTTATGTTACCAGCTCTCCAAATAGTTTCAGAATGAATTGTTTGGATACTAGAAGAGTAGATTACAGAAAGTGTCTTCTAGTTCCTGTAAGTACTAAAAAGTAATGTTCATGATTCCAGGAAGTCACACTTGAGTCACTGAGCCTTGTCCCGTCCTCATTTACCTTTCTGCAATAGTCAGTCTCTTGCTTCACAGGATAGAGGGTTTACAACCCTCTTGTAATGTGTAGTAGCCATGCTTGAAAGGTCATGATGCAGAAGCCCTACTCTAAGGAAAAGATAAAAATTACAAATGTAGGTGACTGTAGAGAGGAACTAAATAGTCTAATCACAATACCTAATTTATTTGCAAGTAAGATGGTATCTAATTCTTTGCTTTAAACAAAATTGAAAGAGTATCTAATTGATTTGCTCCCTGATGATAGATCAAATGAAATAGAATTGATAGTAGTGAACCCTATCTTGTTATGCTGGGAATAAATAATATTCATTCTTAGCTATACAAATTAATCAAGGAAACACAACTCCATCTATCTCATCAAAAATTTTATTTTAAATAAAATGTTGCTTTACATATAATAACTACAAAACGCATAATATATTCATATTGCTTTGCAAACAATTATAATTAAATATTAGTGAAGAAATTTTTAGCACATAAGAGCTATGTAATTAGAGAAAATTTTTTAAAATTTAATTTCAATTTATATTGCAGAAAAGTATAAAAAGGATAGTCAGAAATGAAAACTTGATATTTTATTTTATTTAAGTAAAATAAGCAGATTAGATTTATAAGGCTGTGTAGAAAAGTCATTATTTTAAGTTTCTAACTGCTAAAGTAATTTTCCCATATTTTAAAGATATAGATAGTGTAAATATAAATCTAGCATTGTATTTAAATTATGCAAGTTATACTTCTAAGTAACATAAAATTTTCATTTTAAAATGTCAATGGTTATGTTCAAAATTATATAACTTGCAAGTACTTGAGTATATGGAAAATTAGACATCAGCTAAAACTTTTGTGAAAGGCTTATAGGTTTCAAAGTTCACCTAGATGTTAGCAAAGCAAAAATTTGATGAACATGGGAATAGATATGGTGCATTCATAGAATTCTTTCTTGCCACAATAAGAGAAAATCTGTTCAACCCCTAAAAATTGCCATCTAGAAATTAATATTGGTGAAATTTGAATCAAATCTTATGTGACAATCAAAATGGCACATTTTTTAAAGTACCATGACATGAGAATATTTATTGTATTAACAAATTATTATAGTTCTAGTCCTTAAACCTGAAATACTGAAAAATGCAGTTTTGACTATGAACTTGGACTTAATTATTCTGAATGTCTATGAAAAGTTAACAACTGGGACTGGAGAGATGGTTCATTGGTTAAGAGCAGTGGATGCTCTTCCAGAAGTCCTGACTTCAATTTCTAGCAATCACACAGTAGCTCCCAAACACCTATAATAAGATCTAGTGCAGTCTTCAGGCCCGCAGACATACATTCAAGTTAAACACTTTATAATAAATAAATGAATAATAAATAAATAAATAAGTATATATAAATAAATATAAATTAAAGTTTCAACTGAAAAACAATGAATTAATACAATTGTCTAAACTTTCTCCAGTTGAAAAATCCATGCACTGTAAACCTGAATATTGGAGGCATGGTTCTCCCAGGGCAGAACAAAACAGTTTGTTGCCTAGTGCTGAACAGTCAGCCCTAAAAACATACATACAAGCAACATTGTATGGGCTCAACTGGTCTTATCTGTAAATATATATATGTACATATATGTAAATATTAACTGATGAAAATAGAGCCCATAAGTTTTAATGAGAACCAGACAGTTATATGGGATAGTTAGAGAAAAGAAAGAGAAGGAAGAAATGTAATTAAATACAACTTCAAAATAAATTAAAAAAACTCATGCATATATAAAATCATATATTATAAAATGCATAGGAATTTTACACATTCTTTTCATGAAATATCACAATAAAATACTTTGATTTTAGCTTAAAGTTCTTCTTAGATCAATGCATTGCATGGAGTAAACACTAATTGATATTGACAGCAAAATACATTTTAATTTTATGACAAGTAATTGTGTGGTTTTCTGATGTTTGTTTACTTTCTGTGTTTATTTATTTTCTTTTAAGTTCTTGGAAGTTTCCCTTACAGGATGTACGTGGCTAGGTCTTCAACCAATAGTGAAGGTGTTGCCTAGACTTTACTTCCTCTATAATCAAATGAATAGTCACCCTTAGTGCCATCACAGAACTTACATCCAACAATGAATAGAGGAAGAGGCAGAGATACATGGCTGAGCGCTGGGCTGAGTCCCTGGTCCAGCTGATAGTGAGGGAGAAGAGTCTGTGTGAATAAGGGGATAGGGATTGTGAGAAAAATTCTCACAGTGATGGCTGGCTGCAGCTCTGGGAAGCTTACTGAATCAAGAACAGCCACTGGGGAACCATCAGGAAAAGAAACTAGGCCCTGTCCTAGGCAACTAGGCAACTGTCCACTGACATGGGGAGTATGTGGATTAGATTATGTTTCTATGCATGGATTGGCACTTCAGAGCCCATTCCCTCCAGAGTAACACATAACCCAGTTTTGATATTAGGATGAAGAAATCTGACTTACCTGGAGTGGATACTAAATTGATTCACCTTGGGATTTCTTACCCTTTTGGGAGAGGGGATGGGGGGATGGGAGAAGGGAGGTAGAAGGCTGACTGGAAGGGGTTGGGAGAGGGAGCTAGGGGACACATGGATAAAAAAGACTTTATTTGATGAATAAAATTTTAAAAATGTCAAAAAATAAAACTTCATAGGTGTTCTACTCTGTTATTATTAGAAGATTTACCAATACAATCATAAAGTAAAATCTTTCTTCTTGTCTCCTTAAAAAGTATTTTTATTGTTCCAACATAATGTTCATAGCAATAACTGTTTAATGATATGCTATGATTTATAATGGGTCAGATTCAGTGAGATTATATAGTTAACAACCTATTAAATTATCCTATAGTAATTAGACTTCAGGACAAAAGATACAATGGTTAAAACAAATTGTTTATCTAGGTTGCAACTGGTAAGCAGATGAAGAAACACAGCTGCCCTTGATAATTGGATATGATTTTGTTTTATGTGTTTAAAATGCATTTTTAGATCTTTACTGAGGAGTTTATTAGATAAGAGAAAATAACCATACCAGGGTGGCTTGTGCCATTATCCTAATTAAAATAGACAAGGTTCTTAATTTCAAATTATTTTCCAGAAAACAGATGCACATTCTGTGGATGACTCATGTTTTATATAAAGAGAGCTGCAGTTACAATGGCAACCTGTGTATCTGTGTAGAACCATCTTAGTTCAGTAGAACACACTTACAGGTAGGTACTTTAGGATCTTTCTTGGAAATCTCATAGATATTCACAGATAATGAAGGTGTATTTTGGCAATGATCATGTATTCATATGCAATCTTTATTGTTTTAAAATTTTGTTTTAAATAATTTAAGGTTCAGCTAATCAATTGAGATGAACTCTTGTATGTAATCAGGAGAGCCCAGTCTAGGCATAAGGCTAATGCCTAGTTTTGGTTTGAAACTGTTTGGAAATAATGAACACATGGGAATAAGAAGTAAAATCCAGTGCAGACAATGAGAAGTAAATTATTATGAGACATTGTCTCATTAATTCATAATGTGCAAACTTGTGTGTATGTACAATCACACAAAACTCAACATAGCACTTGTTTGGTGCTTGTCATATGTAATTGTACATTTTAGGAGGACTGGGGAACCCCAACATTTCCAGAGAAAGCCATCCTAAAAACACATCCTGAGCTTAAGATGCTCAAAACCCTATGCTATGGAAGCCACTGAAGATTATCTCATTTGGAAAGATTAGGTTCAGCAGAAACAACATCAAATATCTAAATAACTTTGGAATAATAAGCAGATTTGATTTTTCCTTGTTGCTCCAGAATTTAAGATTGAATGTGTAAGTTAAATAAACACAGATTTTTGTTTTATATAAGTATTACTTTTACAGTCTAGTTCTTTAATGATGGAATAAATAATATTATAAGGTGTAAGGTATAATATAATGTATATCAATCATGAACCTATTTAAGATAACTATCTTTTAGAACTTCTAAGACATAGATTAAATTTTAGGATTCATGTAACTCTAGAGTTTTTACATTAATTTTAAATTTCTTTTTAAAATTTCCAGAAATCCAGCATTTGGATATAGGTTATACAGTACCTCTCTCTTTACTCTTTATTTATGATGATAAGATAGTTTTAACATTTAATAATCTCATTTTTAATCAATTGGTATTTATGATGTAGTTATTATGTGCCAGGTTATTATTAAACAAAGAGGTTAGACAGCCAAATTAAACATGACATCTGCTTGGGGATCAGAGACTAATAGTGGCAGGTCCTACTCCATAGTCATTTAAACAAACAAACAAACAAAAAAAAAGATGCAGGAAAGAACAATTTTGAGTAGGTACATATATTGAAATTATAAGCTTAAAAATTCCTCCAGTGCAGAAGTGTGAAGTCCTCTAAATGAAAATAAGACCATGTGAGCTCTCTACCCAATGAACCCTTGCTTCTCACTTCTCTAGCAGAAAAAGACTATCATTCCAAACATGTCCTGAATGAGTTTTTAATGGTGTGGTCCATTTACATCTCCAAGGTCCTCTCAAGTCTCTTTCTCCAATTTCTGTGTTCTAGATAGCTATCCTACACAGTTTTTTTGTATCAAGACATTACTCTGATCTGCAATGGGGCCTTGTCACATACTGTGTGCTTTCCACACTAAATTGTTGATCTCTTGTCTAGTTAGGTGATTCCATTAAATAAAAGTTCAAGTATTATGTGATTATTGGACAATAGTCCTTTGATTAAAGAACGCTACTCTGTGTTTACAATTTACAGGTAGCTTGGTATATTTTATGGCACATATATTCACATATACATTTTTGCATATATTATGCATAGTGTACATGTATATGTTATATAAGATACCTTAAGTATATCTTATATTAGGCTTCCTAAAAGAATGTAAAATAATATTTTTTCTTGAAAATATTAATGAATTTGTTTTAATTTCATTTGATAATATGAAAGTTAGATTAATTAATTTATGAGTAACAGTAATAAAATGTTTGAATTTGAAAGTATGTAGTTATCGATGAATTTCCCAGTTATTTATTTCAATAATCTCATTCAGCATGCTTTATTCAGTGCAGAGCTTGGAAGCCATCCCCTGTAAATTAGGAAGCATTTTCACTGGCCTGAGGAATTTATAGTCCACCTCGAGAGACAACATAAATTCAACAATATGAGGCAATATATCCACAAAGTACAACAAAGATAGTAAAAAAAAAAAAAAAAATTTAAAAAAGAGCATAAAAGAAGGAACAGAAAAACTTTTCTTCACCCCAATTATTTTCAATTCACTTCCTTATTCAGCAAGACCAAAACAGTATAGTCATGAGTTTATGTGTTACCTCTGATAGAGTTCACAAATTACAGTTTCTGGTATGAAGCACCAACTAACTAGGATTTTGACTGCCTTAAAAATTGCAGAAGCAACAACCAGAAATCTCCTAGAAACTTCTGGGGGCACTAGGTGGGGTTGCCTTTCTTTTCTGGTTGGACAGCCTCACCCTGAAGGCTATACACACCAAGGATCTTAAGAGAGAAATAAAAGGGTCATGGAAAGTTTCTTCTTTGCTGCTTCATAAGATGGTAAAAAAGGTCAAGGGCAACAGTGGAATGTCTGACAGCTGAGTGGAGGTAACAGTGTCAGGCAGAACGTCCCACAATAACTACACCCCAGCCCAGCTGTGACCTGAGAGAGAAGGTACAGCAACAATGAAAAAAAAATCCCATGAGGTGAAGGGTTTAGTGGTCAATGTTCTGTATAAAACTATAGACGGTAAAACTGAAAAACAAATTTTCATGTGTTTGGTCTTTAGCCGCCTTGGAGACTTCAAATAACATTTACCCAAATTGCTTTTAAGTTCTTCGAAGGTGTAATGCTTTTTTCTTGAATCACACAATAGTTCAAAATCTGTTAGCAATTGTATAACACTGTAAAAGGGAGATAGAATGTATTTTTTCTTCTGGAATGCCATTTAATCTGATAAAAATTTGTGCCAAAGGTAAATATAAATTTTAAATCTTACCATTTATTCACTGCTTGTGAGAAAGCTCTTGTTTGTACCCAGAAATTCTTTATTCTGTTCAAGATAAAGCTGTTGGCCTACAAATTGTTTTCAGAAAGCATAGCCAAATTAGTCAAATTATTTAATGTTACTTCAGGTTTGTTATTTATGCCAAATGCTTTGTACGTGGGGCACACAGTTTAAAAGAGTGCACTCTGTAGTATTAAATAATATGAAAAATGAATGCTGAGAACTGAATTTAAATTTGAAAAACTGAACAGGCTGACAACTGACAAATAGCCCAATTAACATTAAAGACATTTCAGTAACTTAAAAAATTAGGAGCAAACAAGCAAAATTTTATATTATTTTTATATATTTATATTTGTATTAGAAACAAAGTTTAGAAGATTGTGAAATTATTTTTTGAGGAAAATGAGTCAGGATTATTTTTCTTAATTGCTTATTCATTTATGGTGTTTTAAAGAAAAAACAGTAATGAGTGATTAAGAGACTAATGATTGAAAAAGGGTTATTAAGATTTAGTATGAAATGGATAGTCATACTTTTTTCCCTTTATTACACTTAGCGTGTGTGTGTGTGTGTGTGTGTGTGTGTGTGTGTGCACTTTTGAAAAAGGTGGATGCATGTATGTGCACATGTTTGTGGAAATTCTCCATTTAAGTAAAGTCACTTAGCCAAACTTAGAAATTATAGGCACTGTTAAAATTAACAGTTTAACAAACTGGTTGGTTAGGATTAATTCCTAACTAACTTCTCCTGAGACATGGCCCCAGTCTCAGATAGTTATTCATTAGATTACTCTTACCACAGAATGAGCTTCTTTTTTATTATTATGAATAAAATCATATTTTTTTAGCCATGTATATTCTTGTTCAAACTTCCTCCCCCCCCTTCCAGTTACTCTCTCTTCTCCACATCTCCTCATCTCCTCCCCAGCATGGGCAGGAGGTCTCAAGGTTCCAGTATTGCCCAGTTCAGCATCTACTCCTGACAGATCCACTTTCCTCACCCCAACATCAAGACTGAGTCAGGAGTTCCTCTAGAGGGAGTGGGATCCAAGGTGCCACTCCCAGGTGTTTCAGATCAAAAGCTGTTCAGTGGTTGTGGTTTGCAGCTTAGACATGTGCTTTGCTTTTTGATTTTTTTTTTTTGTTTAGAGTCCCCTAATTAGTGAGTACATCCCTTGCTTATCTTTCTGAGTTTCTGATACCTTGCTCAGGAGGATATTCTCCAAATCCATTCATTTGCCTGCAAATTTTAGGATACCAAATTGAGTTTCTTAAATAAATTAAGTCAATTTCAGGTTCATGAGTATTTACATTAAATCTTGTATATCTGTGGACGTAGAAACCCTTAGACTGTTAGTATGTTTTTGGTCATTATCATTTGTACATAAAGTACATAGCATGTTAACTCAACGGAAAAGAAGTTTATCTTTCGAGAAGTTTCCATGCACACTCAGCTGAATCCATTCAGTGGTATGAGACTGAGACAAGGAAGAATGTGAGTAGAGCAATATACTTGCCCCTTGGCATCAAGGAAGCAGAAAGACATAGAAAAAGGGACCAAGCATATGATGTATTTTTATAGGACATGCTCCCAGTGCCTCAATGCCTATAACTAGGCTCCATGTCCTAATTTTTATCACCACTCAATAATGTCATCAAATTACATCTCTATCAATCAATTGATCAGGGGCCTCATTATCCAATAACAGCACAGTGATTCTATCCACTAACTGGAAAACATACCTTCAACACATGAGGGAACCATTTAGGAGACATGTAGTACATGAACAATAACAGGCTATCATAAAATTTGCAGGGTCAATGAGATGGCTCAGTAAGTAGAGACACTTCCTCCTAAGGCTGTGAACCTTAGTCTAATTTCTGGGACTCACACTATGGAAGGAAAGAACTGATTCTTACAGGTTGTTCTCTTACCTCAAAATGTATGTCATGTCACAAACTCCCTCTAATAAATAATAAATAAATAGAAACTACTTTTAATTATTTTAGTTATCTTAACAACACAACTAATGGTGAATAGCAACATGATATACTATGGATTATTAAGATTATATGTCTGTGATATTGAATTCAGAATAATAAAACTAGTCATGCCATGTTTAAAGAAGTGAATGAATTTGTAATGTCACACAAATGCAAGATATAAAATTGTCTCATAATTTCCATTAGCCTTTTTGAAGTAAGCAAGTAATACAAGATTAAATGTACTCTCAAATGCATTTAATATTATTCTACATCTTTAACCATAAGGATAAAGAGAAATAAAAGTGAACCTCTCTACTTCATTCTTTGTTCCAAAAAAATGCTCTTCAATAGGAAAATGTAGAGAAGGACAAAAACCTAATGGTGATGAATCTACTTCAAAACAGTATCCTTGTACAATTGATGAAGCTTTTTGGTTTACTTATTTTATTTTATATGTGTAACTCTTTTGCCTGTACATATGTATGCATACAATATTTGTGCCTGATTCTCACAGTGGTCACAAGTTTTAGCAGCCCCATGGGTTCTGGAAACCAAATACAGCTCCTTTGAACAAATATTGTAACCACCGAGCCTTCTCTTTAGTCACATAATTGATGCTTTTAATATTTTGATTATAATTTATCAGTAAGAATTTATTTGTTTGCCTCTTGGTCCACTTCTCTATTTTCCTTCCTCCCTTTCTACCCTGTCACTCTTGTTTCCTTCCTTCAACTTTAGATCATCAAAACAGTTCAGGGTGTGAGCTGCTCTGGGATCTGGTTAGGTCTAAGGACTGTAGGAGATAATACTTCATTAACAGATATTAAGGATGTATGCCAAGGAAAAACATAGAGATTTAAACATCAATGATCCCCTTTCTCCTTCAGACACTGCTTTCTCCATCTTGTGCTATTGCAAGACTTCCATGGCATTTACCCAGGAACAATAATTGTCTCAGTTGATTCTATCACTTATTTATGCCTGTGTGTTTTTTATAAGACATACCTAAATCTCTAAGGGGTACCATAACATCACAAAACATATTACTAAGTCTAGTGGCCCTGTTTCCAAGCTGGAGGACCCATTCATTCATAAAAGATTACTTTCTTCCTGACGCTATTATCAAAATTGGCAGCACTGTGCTCCCACTTGTTGTATTGCCTGGTTCTCTGGAAGTAAAGCACTTGAAGGCACACTGACCTTAAAGTTTGAGAAGATGAAGATCAATTCTCTGTCACTAAGGCCCTATTGGGGATTTGCGTGGGAAAGTGTCACACTCTCTGAAGGAACTCAAAGGTTACCACAGTTAAATGATATTGGGCTGTTGGGTGCCAGGAGTTTCAAATCAGATTCATCTGGAAAAAATCAATATGGACACAAGACATTTATTGCTTTATTCCATTATACATCCATACCTCAAACATTTAACATGTTGTCAAGAATAATACTTTGAGCTCTTAAACCTTATTCAAATGTAAAGTGGAGAGCCACAGAAAATTAAATCTTCAGTGAACTAATACATCAAATTTATGATTTTTATTCTTAGTTATTCCAATGAAGTTATAAATAGGAAAGGGAGAATATTAAGAGCTATGACTAGTAACAGAAGCGCTTTTTGGAGAAGCACTGACAATATTCATCAATTAAAGGGAATGTCCATGTGAGTTTAATAGCAATGAAAATGGGAGTAAAAGACTTATAAAAGATGGCTATGGGGGTTAGAGTGATTCAAAGTTGTTTAGTTCCTTAGGGAATATATTGATTTGAAATAGTTCATTGTGCTTTTTATGAAATAGGCTGCGGTACAGTGGCAAGGTTACAGATATAAGTGTGATGGGTCCAACTGTGACATGAGAAGAGAAGGCTGATGACATTGTCAACTACAAGACTTTGATGAATTAGTGCCTGAAGAACATTAAATCAAGAGAAGAAACTTTAATCTAGATGCTTGCTTATTTTGGCTGTGTTAACAACTAATTTCGTGCTTAAATAACATCAACAATGTTGAGCATTAGAATAAAATGTTCTAGCATCAGTGTCTTAGTCATTCAAATAAATGTTTTTTGGTTTATTAATGTTTTTATAGTATAGGCACAGAGCAGATTCATTGAAATATTAATGAGATGCACTTAAATTACTATGAACCAAAATACCAACTTATGGAAGATAGTTTATTAGATATAATTATCTATTTCTACTTTATTGCTTTGTTGAAATATCTTTGTTGAATAAATTTTGTTTTCCTGTATTTTTAGTTCTGTTAACACTAAATATACTCTTGTCAAGTAAACAAAACTGGGCTGGCGAGATGTCTCAGCCATTAAAGGCTAGGCTCACAACCAAAAATATAAATAAACAAAACTCTAGGATATCATTATTACTCAGTTTAGCTATATAATATTTGTACTTCTAAAAACAAAACTGGATGCCCCCACCTTCTATTGTTCTGATTTTATTTATTTAGTATTGTTGATCCATTCCTACACCTGTTTCTTTAGTAGAAGTAAATATGCATAAATGATTATCTTTAATAAAATATATTCATTTATCAGTTCCTTATAAATATTAAAGTCTTTAAAATAAATCATAGCAAAATAGATAGATATCAGAATATTCTTTTTATTTCCTCTAATTTTCCCTACTTTTAGTGTTATAAATAATATATCTTGCCAGATGGGTAGGTCTTTAATTCTATGACTTTAGATGAAGAGTAGGCAGATGTCTATGAGTTCTAGGCCAGATTGGTAAACACAGTAAATTCTAGACTCTCATTTGCTAAATAATGAGTTCTAGGCCTGCCATGGCTAAATAGTGAGTTCCAGGCCATCGAGGGATTCAGAGTAAAACTCTGTTTTAAAACAAAATGAAAACAAAAAAATCCCTAAATAACTTGGGAATAATATACATTCAAATTAATTTTTCTATAACTTTTTTGTGTGTTTATGTTAATTAAATATATATTTACATTAAGCTTCTAGAAGAGCAAAAAATATGAAAATATTGCTTAAGTACTACAAAAGAGAGAAAGAATATATTCCTATAAATCATATCTACATGGAAAGATAAGTTGCAATATGATGAAAGGAGATAAAATACTATATTAAAAATTGAGAAAAGCAGAGTTGCTATGGTGTAATAGGAGGGGAAAAAAGAAAAGGAATTTTTTCTTTGTAGATAATAAGCTTGTGCTTATTTAGTCAAGCAGTATTAATATTTTGATAAGATCAAGAGTTAATATAAAAATCTTAGATGACCAGCAACTTGTAGCAAATATTGTGCTTTTATGAAGTGCGTATTACTCTTGCTGAAGGTAATTTATTTTTAGTTTGAAGATGCTCAGGACATTTGCCAAAGGAAAGTTGCAGAAACCAGATCACCCAAGTCTGTAGTAACATAAAGGCCTCACTTTACATGGTGACACACAACTAAGTAACTTTTCTAGTAATTAAAATAAAACACACTGAAGTTATCTATGCCCATCACCTTTGAGTAACCGTCCTTTTACAGAGTGGTCTTTTTGACATTTATACACATGTCCAATTGCCAGACTGTCTAGGAATGAGGAGATTTGGACATCCTGGGTATCTTGTCATGTAATCCTTTCTCCACTCTACAAGGAAACAATAGAATGTAAGTCTGGAAGGTAAAGATGCTGAGATTTTGTGACTATAAATTTTGCTTTCTAATATTTTACTATACTCATGACTCACGATGCTGGAGCAGATTCTGTGAAGAGTGGTATAATTTTAGAATATGCAGTAGTATGTTTATATTAGCTTAGGACCTCAGGATTTCTTTGCATTCTTGTGACTTTTAATTTGTTGTTGGAAATTCCTTTCTCTGATGTGACTCATTATCTTGAAAGCAGTGCTCTGTAAATTGTGTTTCAGGAAGCCTGGTAAGATTTATTGGTATGAAATGTGAAATGGGTGAACACACAGGATGTATATAAATGAGATAAACATTTGTATTGCAATTCTACAACTCAAAAAATACATCATGATTCATTAGGTTTTATACATATTTTATATGAGAAATCATGGCTAGTAAATGCTAAGCTGTGTTTAGGAAACAGGAGAATGACTGTTAGGTAGTTTTAAGTCAACTTGACACAGAATCATCAGAGAAGGTCTCAATTAAGAAAATGCTTCCATAATATCAGGTTATAGGCAAGCCTACAGGATATTTTCTTAATTACTGAATCGATGTGGGAGGTCCCAGTTTGTTACTGGTGGTAGAACCCATGAGTGTGTGGTCATGGGCTCTATAAGAAAGCAAGTTAAGCAAGCAATTATGAGCAAGTCAGTAAGCAGCATTCTTTCCTGACCTCTGCATCAGCCCCTACTTCCAGGTTCCTACCCTCACTGCTTTTGATGAGGAACTGTCATGTGGAAATGTTGGTGAAATAAACCCTTTGCTCTCTATGTTGCTTTGGTCATGGTGTTTCATTACAGCAATGGTAACACGGACTAAGACATTAAGATATATGAAGACAAGATGATTTCTCAAATTTTCACACATAGATATTCTGTGTTGTGTAATTTCTGCTTCTCTGTGGGCTTTACTTTTATGTTTTTATTTATCTTGAACAATAATCTACTTTAAACTCTTCAATGGATTTCTTTTTGGCATTTGTCACAAAGTGTTAAAAACTAGATATTAACAACAACAGAAAGCTTCCAAGATCAAGAACTACTATTTACTGAAAGAAAAAAAATGTGTCAAAACAGAAATAAAATAATTAAACAATTTTTATAATTCATTTAAAATGAGTACACAGCATACCCAAGCTTCTAAGACACAATGAAAATGGTGCTAAAAGTAAAGTTCATAATGCTAAGTGCCTGCATAAAAGAAATTTAGAGAAAACTTATACTAGGAAACAGCACACCTGAAAGTACTAAAACAAAAAGAAATAATCATATCCAAAAGGAATAGATGGCAATAAATAATAAAACGAAGAGCTGAAATCAATAAGATAGAAACCTTTGAGAAAATCTACAAACCGTTATCTAAACTAACTAAAAGTAAGTTAGAAAGTGATTATCCAAATTAACAAAATCAGAAAAAAAAAAGGGAGATGGGGGGACAGGCAAAAACATAGAGGAAATCCAGAGAGTCAAAAAGACATATTTAAAAAGCTGTACTCCACCTAACTGGAAAACCGAAAAGAAACAGATAATTTTCTTTATAAGTGCTGTTTACCACATAGTTAAATCATGATAGATAAACAACTTAAATGAATCTATAACTGCTGGTGGAAAAGAAGCCATTTACCCCTCCCCACCTCACCCCCCAAAAAAGTACAAGTCCACATTATTTTAGCACAAATTTTACCAGACTTTCAAAGAGGAATTAATAGCAACACCACTCAAATTATTCTACAAAATAGAAACAGAGGAGCATTGGCAAATTTTTCTTTTGAGGCTGCAGTTATCCTGATACCCAAACCACACAAAGACTAAACAAAAATAAGAAAATTTCAAACAAATTTCTGTTATGAACATAGATACAAAAATACTCAATAAAATATTTGCAAACCAAATCCTAAAACACACCAAAGCAATCATCCACCACAACTAAATAGGTTTCATCCTGGAGATGCAGGGATGGTTCAATATATGAAAATCAGTAAATGTAATCTACCGTATAAAAAGCACAAGATCATCTCACTGGGTGCTGAAAAAGCATTTGTCAAAGTCTAATAACACTTTCACATACTAGCATTCTCCTCTAAAACATCTTGAGCCAGATTCCAACTTTTCAAAGCATTATCAGCACCACTGTCATTCATGCTCTGACTAGAATGCCTATTAAACAGCTCTTAAAGCATTACACTGCCTTCCCTAACCCCAAGTACCAAAGTCCATATAACGCTAATCTAAAACCTGATAAATTTAAAGATTGAATAGTCGCTGGCACCAACTTCTGTCTTAATTAGGTTTTTATTGCTGCAAAAAGACACCATGACCATGTCAATTCCTATAAATATATGTAAAACATGTTTATATCTTCTAATATTTCTGAATTCATACTCTTCTTACATTCTAGAGAATTTTTAAAGAAGCACTTTAGTGATATTTCCCTCTACTTTTATTTATCTTCCATAAATCGAAGGATTAACATTGACCAAAACTAAAAAAAAAATAAAACCTACCATACAAAATTAATTCATGGAGCTGGAGAAATTGCTCAATGGTTAAAAGTACTTACTGTTCTTCTAGAGAACTCAAGTTCAGTTCCTAGCACCTATGGCTAAAAGCTCATAACTGCCTGTAGTTCTAGCTCAGGGATCTAACACCTTCTCTGTTCTTTTTAAAATACCAATTTATATAAATATAGATACAGATACACAGAAATAAAAATAAATCTTAAAAAGCATGGCAATATATGTAGATGGATGTCATTGCATGTTGGCACACTGCTTCATTTCCAGTAAGCGTTGCCTAGAATTTGTCAAAAATATAGCAAAATACATTGAATAATAATTTTTGATTTAAAGATGTTGTTTACAAAAACATTAGAAAATATATATATACACACAGATGTCAGAAAACACACCCATACAGATGCATGGCTCTCTTGATAGATGACATGCTCAAATAAGTAAAATAATGATCATGCAACAACTATCTAGCTTAGAATTAAAACTGCTGCTATTGGGGACCGGGTGCTGTCTGCAGAGTAAGTCCCACCGCACTCTGTAGCAGGCGCAGATAAAGTCTGCCTGTCACCATACCCACAGCTGCTGCTGAGGGAATTTGCACAACTACCCACCTCCACCTCCAACTGAGTGAAAAGATAATGACTGGGGTCCCTGAAGGACAGACTCAGACCCCGCCCAGAGGTGAAGAGGGGTCACCAGGCCCAAGTGCCTATATCCCAGCCAGGGAGGGAGAGTTGAGCTCCCATCGGTTTCGGTTCCACTTCCAAGACAGGGTGCTGCCTACAGAGTGAGTCCCAGTGCACTCTGTAGCAGGTGCAGATAAAGTCTGCCTGTCACCATACCTACAGCTGCTGCTGAGGGAATTTGCACAGCTACCTACCTATACCTACAACTGAGCGAACAGATAACAACTGGGGTCCCTGAAGGACAGACTCAGACCCCACCCAGAAGGGTGACAGGAGGCACACAAGCCTGAGTGCCAAAACTGACCAGGAGCCACCTAATCGAGAACCACTGAAGCCATGTGCTTACATAATAATACAAAGAACAACAAGGTAACTCCAGAAGAAAGTGACAATCTTTCAAATACAAGACCTGAACTGAGCAATGAAGAGGAAACAGAAGGAAGCAACACCAAAAATTCCTTTTTGATGATCATCGAAGCTCTCAAAGAAGATATGAAAAATAGCCTTAAAGAAATAGAAGAAAATACAAACAAAATATTGGAAGAGATGAACAAATCTATGAAAGAAACATGCCAGGAACTAAAAGCTGAAATAAAAGCAATAAAAAAGGCACAAAATGAGGCAAAGATGGAAATAGAAAATCTGAAGAAAAAAGCTAGAACCACAGATATAAGCATAACAAACAGAGTTCAAGAGATGGAAGATAGAATCTCTGAAATGGAAGACACAGTAGCTCAAATAGTTATATCAGTCAAAGAAAATAGTAAAACTAAAAAAGCCATAACTCAAAATGTTCAGGAAATCAGGGGCATCACGAAAGACCTAATTTGAGAATAATAGGAATAGAAGAAGGAGAAGAATACCAGCTCAAAGGCACAGATATTGTTTTCAATAAAATCATAGAAGAAAACTTTCCTAACCTAAAGAAGGAAATGCCTATAAAGATACAAGAAGCTTACAGAACACCAAATAGATATGACCCCCCAAAAAAGTCAGTGTGCCATATTATAATCAAGCCACAAAACATACAGAACAAAGAAAAAATTTTAAGAGCTGCAAAAGAAAAGAGCCAACTCACATATAAAGGTAGACCCATCAGAATAATGCCTGACTATTCAATGGAAACAATGAAAGCTAGAAGGGCTTGGCCAGAAGTTATACAGATGCTAAAAGAGCATGGCTGCCAAACCAGAATACTGTACCCTGCAAAATTATCAATCACCATAGATGGAGTAAACAAGGTATTTCAGGACAAAATCAAACTGAAGGAACATCTATCTACCAATCCAGCACTACAGAGAGTATTAGAGGGAAAACTACAACCTAAGGACCCAAGATACACCCACAAAATCACAAACAATCAATAATTCCACAGAAGAATACTCCAGAGAGAGGAAATACAAACAAGTTACCACCAAAAATGGCAGGAAATATGAATCAATGGTCACTAATTTCCCTTAATATAAATGGTCTCAACTCTCCTATAAAATGTCACATACTAACAAGATGGATACAACAACAGAAGACATCCTTCTATTGCCTACAAGAAACACACCTCAACCGCAAAGACAGATACAGGCTTAGAATAAAGGGTTGGGAAAAGATTTTTCAGTCAAATGGTCATAAGAAACAAGCATGGTTGCAATCCTAATATCTAACAAAGTAGACTTTAAGCTAAAAGCAATTAAAAGAGACCAAGATGGTCACTACTTATTCATCACAGGAAAAATTGGTCAAGAGGAGATTTCAATCTTGAATATTTATGCCCCTAATATAAGGGCACCTACATATGTAAAAGAAACACTGCTAAAGCTCAAATATCACATCAATTCTTACACCCTAATAGTGGGAGACTTCAATACCCCACTTTCAACACTGGATAGATCAACCAGACAGAGTCTCAACAAAGAAATAAGGAGTCTAAAAGAGGTTATGATGCAAATGGATTTAATAGATATTTACAGAAGCTTCCACCCAAATGCAAAGGAATATACATATTTCTCAGCTCCTCATGGAACTTTCTCCAAAATTGACCATATAATTGGTCATAAAGCAAATATCAACAGATACAAAAAAATGGAAATAATCCCTTGTAACATATCGGACCACCAGGGCCTAAAGTTAGAGTTCAACAACATCAAAACCCAAAGAAAGCCTACCAACTCATGGAAACTAAACAGCACTCAGCTGAACCATCTCTGGGTCAAGGAAGAAATTAAGAAAGAAATTAAAGTCTTCTTAGAATTTAATGAAAATGAATCCACAATGTATCAAAACTTGTGGGACACAATGAAAGCAGTCTTAAGAGGAACATTTATAGTGCTAGATGCCTATATGAAAAATCTAGAGAAATCCTACACTAGAGACCTAACAGCTCAGCTGAAAGCCTTAGAACAATTAGAAGCAAAATCACCTAGAAGGAGTAGACGGCAGGAAATAATCAAACTTAGAGCTGAAATCAATACAATTGAAACAAAAAGAACAATACAAAGAAACAATGAATCTAAGAGTTGGTTAGATAGATAAGCCCTTAGCCAAACTAATCAAAAAACAGAGAGAGAGTGTCCAAATAAACAAAATCAGAAATGAAAAGGGGGACACAACAATAGAACCCCAGGAAATACAGAGAATTATCAGATCATATTTTGAAAATCTGTATTCCACAAAAATGGAAAACCTAGAAGAAATGGACAGCTTTCTGGACAGGTACCATCTACCAAAATTAAATGAAGATCAGATTAATTACCTAAACAGGCCTATAACCCTTAAGGAAATTGAAGCTGTCATTAAAAAACCTCCCCAAAAATAAAAGCCCTGGTCCAGATGGTTTCAGTGCCGAATTCTACCAGACATTCGAAGAAGAATTACTACCGTTACTCCTCAAACTATTTCACACAGTAGAAACTGAAGGAATATTGCCAAATTACTTTTATGAGGCCACAATTACCCTAATACCCAAGCCACTCAAAGACACAACAAAGAAGGAGAATTACAGACCAATTTCCCTCATGAATATAAATGCGAAAATTCTCAACAAAATTTTGGCAAACTGTATACTACAATGTATAAAAGATATCATCCACCACAACCAAGTAGGCTTCATCCCAGAAATGCAGGGCTGGTTTAACATACGAAAAACTGTAAATGTTATCCATCATATAAACAAACTAAAGGAACAAAACCACATGATCATATCCTTAGATGTGGAAAAAGCCTTTGACAAAATTCAACACTCATTTATGATTAAAGCCCTGGAGAGATCAGGAATACAGGGAGAATACCTAAATACAATAAAGGTGATTTACAAGAAACCTACAGCCAGTATCAAACTTAATAGAGAAAAACTCAAAGCAATCCCACTAAAATCAGCAACTAGACAAGGATGTCCTCTCTCCCCTTATCTATTTAATATAGTTCTTGAAGTTTTAGCTAAAGCATTAAGGGAACGAAAAGAGATTAAGGGCATACAAATTGGAAAAGAAGAAGTGAAACTATCTCTATTTGCAGATAATATGATTGTATACATAAGCGACCCACAAAATTCTTCCAAGGTACTGCTACAGCTGATAAACACCTTCAGCAATGTAGCAGGATACAAGATTAACTTAAAGAAATCAGTAGCCCTTCTATACACTAAAGACAGAAGAGCTGAAAAAGAAATAAGGGAAACATTACCCTTCATAATAGCTGCAAATAGTATTAAATACCTTGGAGTAACTATAACCAAAGAAGTAACAGACCTATTTGACAAAAATTTTAAAACACTGAAGAAAGAAATTGAAGAGGATATCAGAAAATGGAAAGCTCTCCCATGTTCCTGGATTGGTAGGATCAACATAG
>PVIH01008121.1:0-94098 GCA_004025045.1 Sigmodon hispidus
TGGCCAGAAGTGGAGACTGATCTAAGCATTACTGGGTCAGTGGGACCATGGGACTGTCTGCTCCCTGCCCAGGGAGGGGATGGGGAGTTGCAGAGGAAAAAAATGACCATATGTGTTGGGAGGGGGAAGAGATCTTGAATAAGGATATACAGGGATGAAAAAAAAAATTCAGAGGGAAAGATGAACACAAAGAAAATATCTTATTTGTATTTCTTCCCTTGATAAGCCATGCCTATCATTCTTATCCTCTGTATAGTTATTGTTAACTCTTCCACATTTTAAATTCTTTTTACCGTGTTTTTTTTTTTGATAAATACAAAATAAAGAAGGAAGAAAAAAAAATGTGTACATCACTCAAGAGTCATGGTCAAGGGTGGCCCTGCCCATGATTGACCTTCTTTCCTTTGCTGTAGTCTTTCCTGTTAGATGATCCTACAAGGCATGAGACTTGCGTGAAATCTCTTTCCTGTGGCTTCTGTAGTTTTTTTGTTTGTTTGCTTGCTTGTTTCTTCCTGCATGGGATTCCTGGGGAAATGCCATTGTCTTGGGAACCATTATTTCAGCTGTGTGATGGCCAAAGGGAAGGATTCAAGTGTCTCTTTAGATCCCTCCAGAACTGTTACAAAGACTATGCAAAAAATTCATTGTGCAAAATGTCCTTTTGTTGGATTCAGGGGAGGCACAAATAGTAGGGTACAGACCACCAAAGCCTATTGAAACAGAAGCAGATCTGATTCCAAAAATCACCATGAGAAAAGACAGTTTACCAGTTAACTGGCACCATAGCCTGAGTCTGGGCTTCTGAGACTGTGGCAAATGGGGCAGGTTTTCAGCCCCTTTTTATAGTAAGAGGCAAGCATTCAGAATAGACAGAATGAATGTCTATAGTTTTGAAGTTAAACTTTTAGAGACAATATTGCATTTAAGATTTACAGTTCTGCCAACAAGGTTTTATTTAGAAGGTTGCAGCTAATTGATGTTTGTAGAAGCCTGTAGTCTTTCCTGACACAGTTAACAGTGTTTGCCAAAACCTGCAACTTTTCTGATATAGCTGATTTCCCATAGCAGGGAGAGATATGAAACAGTGCAAAGCCGGAAGTCGTGTCAGGGGCATTTGGTTGATGTCTATTGGATGGGATGAGATGTACTAAGAGTCACTAAAAGTCAACTTTGGTTCCTGGCAGTTGTTAGTTGTAGGTGGCAGAGGGTGGGGTGTTATCCTAACCCCAGGCTGCAGGGATTCATTGAAAAAAGCTAACATTTGTAAAAAGAAAAGAAAACCATAGTTAAAGGTTAATCCCTATTTTCTTGCAGAGCTGATGGCTGTCAGCTTCCATTGCTTAGTCTTATAATGTTTTATTTCTATATTTCTATCTTATTTCTATATTTTTATCTTCCTGTTGGTGAACTCTTCACTTTCTGTTCATATGTACTTCGTCTGTCTTTCCAGACTCTGAGTCTTGCCATTCCAGGCCTTTCCTAGGGTGTGTCCAGTGTCCCTTTTATTTTGTATGCCATGTTCTCCCAGCACTCCATTTGTTTTTTATTTAAATACTCACCTAGAGTTTTTAATTTCTTCCCAAACCTAACTTATTGAGGGAATGGAATATACCTAGGAAGAATATTCATCATAGGATAGTGCTCAGTACATTCTGGAAGGAAGACACCATGTATGTGTCCTTGGCTGTGTGCCCACTCTGCAACAACAAAGAGCCTGCAAATGAGCACGGGCTATACAGAAAGGGAAAATGTCTCTCTTTCAGTCATGCTAAAGAAAGCTATGTGGTAGGCATGTTAACAGACACATCTTCACCTTCATTGAGGTCCAGCCATTCTAGGCCACTGGAGTAGTACCTCACGACTGTGGAACCATAGAGCTCACAATTAGGTGCAGGATGAGGACCACAGGAGTCCTAACAGCCTGGTTTTGTGACTTGCTAAGCTGTTGACAGCCACAGGGCTCTAGAGGCAGACAGAGGCAGGCTGGCTTATCAGCTCTGGGAAAGAAAATAAGGAGAATAAAAGAAGAAGCTTGGAGCTGCTTTCCTGTGAAGCTGCCTGGGGCGCTGTGCTATGCTTGGTGTGCT
The DNA here is from genome assembly GCA_004025045.1 of Sigmodon hispidus. Lineage (NCBI taxonomy): Eukaryota > Metazoa > Chordata > Mammalia > Rodentia > Cricetidae > Sigmodon > Sigmodon hispidus. The sequence continues at coordinate 2,088 of PVIH01008121.1, forward strand.
AGTTAACATGCGCACACAGCATTGGAAATGAATGATAGATTTCATCTTTTAAAATGGAACATAAACAAAAAGGGGGTTTTCTTTCATTCTTTGACACTAGAAGCAGAGAAATAGAAGTGGCTGCTAGGAGAACAGTCCCTGCACACTGTGCACACCGCCCCCATAACAGCCACTGTTCCCACTCAAGGCCCAGGATGCTAGCGCCAGAAAGGCCTTAGTAACATTGCTCATTGCTATTCTATGGAGGAAGAGACTGAGACCTGGAGAGCAAAACATTGATTTAATATTTATTTATTTTATTATTATTTTTAATTTCATACAAGATATTCTGGTTAGGGTTTTTCCTCTTTCACCTCTCCTCAGTCTCTCCACTTCTTCATTCATCCAACCCCACACCTTCTTTCTTTCTCCTTAGGAAACAAACAGGCCAATAAAAATCAAACCAGAATAAGACCAAAAAAAAAAAAAAAAAAAAAAAAAAAAAAAAAAAAAAAAAAAAAAAAAAAAAAAAAAAAAAAAAAAAAAAAAAAAAAAAAAAAAAAAAAAAAAAAAAAAAAAAAAAAAAAAAAAAAAAAAAAAAAAAAAAAAAAAAAAAAAAAAAAAAAAAAAAAAAAAAAAAGCAGGAGGAGCACATACACACGTAGATCACATGCACCAAGTGCTTATACACACACACACACACACACACACACACACACACCACATACTGTATACACACATATATGTACATACCACACACACACATACACACCATAAAATCACAAAATCAGAAACCATAGTATATAAACAAAAGACCAGTAAGGTTAAAAAAAAAAAGTTATAAGTATCAGGAAAGAAAATACTGAGAAACACACAGTTCCAATAGTAAAGCCATCAGAGGCTGGAGGCTCTTGTGTTCTGACTCGCCCCCCCCTTTCCAGGGTGATGGAGAGAGAGATGATAATGGTGGTGGACCACATGGGCTGAAAACCCATCCTCTAGAGTTCATTTTATTGAATGACAAACTCTGACTCTCAGCAATGAACTTCCTGTTTTCTTTTCCCTGGCCATGAGATAATGGCTTTATCCAAATGACCTATATAATGACCCCTCAGTTTTTAATGATGTGAATAACTTCATTACATGACAATGATGTGTAATAATGTAATATATCATCAATAAATAAATATAAAATGCATACTCTGTATAAAATGCTAAGTAACTTTATATAATATTTAATCTCCATTTCTCTATGTAGTAGTTATGTTTACCACAGCCATCCACCCACACCTGAGAAAGTTGAGATGTGGGTTAAGTAACTGGTCCAGGATCACACAGCATGTTGGTAGAGATGGTGGAGCAGAACCATGTGCATGCCTGATTTTCGAGACAGAAATCCTAAGGTTGTTACAAGTTCTAATGATTTCTTTCTCCAGTTCATCTGAGGGTAGAAATCAATCTGATTTGAGCAGGTTTGACAGAAAATTTGCCTCCCTTACAGCTCCAACACCTTATCTCAAATGCCCCACTTCTACTAGAAGTCTAACTCTTGTTCTGGGATGTAATTGTCCACATAAGTGAGCAGCTATGTCCCTCAGTGACCATCATCTTCTCTAAATGAAGATTTTTTTTTTTAATTCACCTCCTGGCTTCCTACGTGTTTCTCCTCTCAGCTCCATCACAAACAGAATGGTTCTGCCCCATTCCAATGCGTCTGCAGATTCAGCCTCAGCTATTATTGCTAACAAAATCCTAGTAATTATAAATATGGAGGGCTTGGAGATGACAACCTCAGTGTGAATCTGCACAGGGCCTCCTGTCTTTCAGGCCATGATAGAATGACAGGAACCTAATTATTTTGACTGAGGGGGTCAAGGAAAGGAGAAGATCTCACAAAAATCATAGTGAGAGTCAAAGAGACAGAAATGGGAAAATAAGAATAGAAATCAGTGATTTGAGATGACTAATATCAGGAACAAAAGGACGTCATTGTCTAGCACATAACTGTTAAAATAGTAAAATGAAAATTATGAACACCTGTGTACTAATACATTCTACAAAGTCTTTCAAGTGAAAAACAGATGTTGTAAAATATACAAGCCATCAATGCTCATGTACACATGCAAAAATAATCTGAATATCTTCATATTTCCTGTAGAAATTGAAGCTGAGATTACCAACTGTTCAAAACCTCACCAGGCTCAGTTCTTTTGGCTGGTGGATTCTACCAAGATGAAAATAATAATTATACTAATTCTCCATAATCCCTTCTGGAAAACAACAGCACCAGGATATTCTCATTTACCTCATGAAGCCAGCATTGCCATTAATATTCAAAATGAACAAATATATTGTCTAAAATGGAAACTACAAACTAGCATGGCTCTTGGACACCAAAATGTATAATAAAATTTTAGCTGAGTTTAATAATATAGATATTAGTGACTTTCTCAGGACTGAGATTTATTATAGATGTAGATTTTCTTTACCAGTTTAAAAAATCAATCAATAGAATTTATCATATTATTAAACTAAAAAGGAAAACACAATAATTATCTCAATAAATTAAAAAAAATGGAAGAATTCAATGTTCATTCATGATAAAAGAAAAAAATTTCAATAATCTAAAAATAGAGACAAAAAAATCATCCAGGAAAGAAAATCTGTGTACAAAATGACTACGAAATAAAGGACGGAAGGAGGAGGCTTTCACTGTAAGTCTTGGGGGTCGGGGGAGGAAAAAATACTTGCAAAGCAGTTCCATAATAAAAAGTAAGAGACTATTGATACATGAGTCAAGAGACAGGGAGAGAGAGAGAGAGAGAGAGAGAGAGAGAGAGAGAGAGAGAGCATAAAGTCCACATCCTACAATACCATTATATTACTGTTGTATGTGGTTTCTGGCCCAGGCTTTCTGGGCCTGATTATGAGATTCTGACCCATGGACTGGCAGACCAGCAGACCAGCAGTCCCACAGAAACACACGCAGGCCCTCAGAATTACACAAACGCTTATATTATTTTTACACTGATTGACCTGGGGCCCAGGCATATAATTTGCTAACTCATTTATCTTAACTCAACCCGCGATTCTTATCTTGTTCAGCCATGCAGCTTGGTACTTTTTCTCAGCAGCATTTTAACTTCTTTCCTCTGTGTCTCCTGCCATCTCTTCGGCATCTCTTATCACTGACAATTCCCTGGCATCTCTGCACTGCTCTGCCTCTTTCCAGAGTTTCCTTAGTCTGGCAGCTCCACACATAATTCCTGTCTGCCTTCAGCCAATCAGCACTTTTATTAAACTAGTAGGCAGGAAAATTATTTACAATGTGATAACATAATCCCACTACATATTAAATTTTTACAATTTGATATTTAAAAATTTTAAATATATTTTAATTATATTTTTCCCTCCACTAAGTCTTTCCATATCTTCTTCCTGTCCTCACCCACCCAACTTTAAGTTCTTTGTCATAAAACAAAAAAACCAATAGAATTACAACCCCCTAAACCAAGAAAATTAAACCCTCCCCAAGCCCACCCAACAATGACCGAATAAAGGAGCCCCACAAACTGGAGTCGATCACGCGTTGTCAACTACTGAACATGAGGCCTGGCCTGGAGTGGATGATGTACCCAGTGTCACTCTGTTGAAGAAAACTGATTTTCCCTCTCCCAGAAGTCATTAGTGATAGTTCAGTTGTAAATTTTTAGCCTAATGGCTTGTTTTTATTCATTGATTCATTCATTCATTTTTTTTTTGCTTTTGTTTTTTCATACAAGGTTCCTTCTCTTTAACTGCCCTCACTGTCCTGAAACTCACTCTGTGGACCAGGCTGGCCTTGAACTCAGACATCCACCTGACACTGCCTCCAGAGTGCTGAGATTTAAGGCATGTGCCACCATCACCTGGCATCATTCATTTATTTTTTAAAAAATATAACAAAATAAAATGTAATAACAAAAATAATAAAAGAAACTATCACTATGGAGTTGAAGAAGACAAGCCAACAGTAGGAAAGAGGTAAAGAGAGGGCACAAGACCAGAGACCTGATCGTTGGCATGTTCAGGAACCCCATGCAAACACTAAACTAGAGGCCGCATTATATACACCAGAGGACCTGATGCAGAGCTGCACAGGCCTCGTGTGTGCTGTTTTGAGCTTTGTGACTTCCTGTGAGCATTGCCCATTTTGATTCAGAAGGCCTTGTTCTCCTGGTGGCCTCCTTCCTCTCTGGCTCTTCCACTCTTTCCACTTCTTCTTCCATGGGGTTCCCTAAGCTTTGAGAAAATGTATCTGATAAAGACATTGCTAGCATTCAAGCACACCTGAAAGTACTTGTCATCCCTTTGCACATGTGCATGCAGCATGCACTTGCCAGGACAAAGGCAATACCTTGGCCAGTTCAGGGTCCTGATGACATCACTTGCTCATTGCTATGTGGTCTTTCTGTGTATTCCCTCATAAATGGGGAAGCCTCATCCACCTCTCTCTTTCTTCCTCCCTCCTCATGAGATTGCATCTGTACCCTCTTCTCTTCTCTTTCTCTTCTTTTCCTCTCTCCTTCTCCCCCTCATGATGCTTTTCTACCCCTCCCTGTTAGTATTTTGCACATGGAAGAGCTCGATAGTACATTGCCAAGGAGCCATATTAGGTTTATTAAAGGAACAGGTGGGGAAAGGGGAAGAGAGGAGGGTAGAGAGCAGAGAAGGAGAAAAAGAGAGAGTCTCCCATGTGCTTGGGGCTCTTTAAAGGGAAATCATACAGACACACTCTAGACATGAGCAGCATGTCTCATCAGAGCCTCTGCAGGTGGGGCGTGGCCGCAACAACTAACTCTCCCCCCATTAAAACTCTTCATGAGAGTGTTGCTGTCTACATGGCATCTCTGACTCTTCCCTGGCGGGGGGCACCTTGACTCCACCTCATCAAGGTCTCTCCTCCATGAATTTAAAAATACAACAGATATTCTAATTAGGGCTGAGTGTTCCAAGGTCTCTCTCTCTGTCTCTCCCTCTGTCTCTCCCTCTCTGCCTCCTTCCCTCTCTCATCTCTCTCTGTATCATGTCTGGCAGGGGTCTCCATATTTCTTGCCATCTGCTGCAGGAGGAATCTTCTCTGATGATGGCTGAACTGATCTATGAGGAATATCATTAGGAGTCATTTTTTATCACTATTTTATTTTAATTTTTTTAGTGTTTGGATTTTCCCTAGGCTCCTGGGCCATCTAGTCTCAGCTTCTTGGTCACCCAAGCACTACGAGGTATGCAAACTAATCTACCATGTCAATACAAATCAGTGAGTCTGAGGAATACAGAAACAGAACAATATTACAAAATAATATGAAGAAACTTTGGGCAGTTGATGAAAATCTCTCTTAACTGAGGTAGAGTTACTGCGTATGTGCCCAATCCTGTCAACTCTTATATGTTAGGTATATCTATTAGATGTCTATTACATCTCAACAAAGTTGTAAAGACCTCTTAAAGAAGACAGGCCTGAAAACTAAGACTTCTTGTAATAGGGATGAGAATCTTTCATTCTCTAGAATCACCATGGGGCCAGACCTCTGCATATATCTTATGGAGATATTCCCAGCAAGGTTTACTAAGCATTTGTTCCTGTAAGACCAACAGGGTGTAAGTACCATGGCATGTAATTGTTTCATAGGAAAACCTATCAAAACAGACATTATACTTGGGTTGGAAGAAACTTTATTGGCTTGGTCAGAAAGATACACAATGAGTGACAATCTCGTGTCTTTAGCCCCATCATAGAGAGGTCAGTGAGAAAGGAAAGACACACAATGGAACAAGTGGCTGTGTAGGAGAACAGCTTTAATCTAGGCAGACACCTGCAGAATGGAGAATCCTACTTAGAAAACCCAGAATGCTCATGTCTGCTTGCACCCTGGATGAAGGAGTGGCCAAAGATTTTCCCTTAGCCTGAGATTGACCATTGGTAGGAGTGACCATGGAGTGGTGTGTATAACAATGTCAAGTGATGAACATGTTTCTCTCATGGTTGGCCTTGATCGGAATTCACCATGGCATGGGAGGGTAAGAACCTAGGACAGCAAGGTACCTTATTTTTGAAAATACAAATGATGTAGCTCTAAATTGAGAAGCCTTACTATATCCTGACACTGACTGTTACTTATATCTTTCATACATGAACAGTGCAGCCCTGGTGATTATTACCTATATTCCCATATAGGTACAGTACAACTGTGGCTGTTACTCATGTCCCCCATATGTGTACATTAAAGCCCTAGCTATTAATACTCATGTCTCTTACATATGCACAGTACAACCCTGGCTCTATCTATTCATGTCCCTCATATATGTACAGTACAACCTTGGCTGTTATTACTTATGTCTTTATACAGGTATAGTTCAACCTTGGCTTTACAATGGAATGGTTGTTTTGTATCATCACATGTTGGAAGATAGGTAACATGTATTTTAGCTATGTAGCAACTCACAATTAGAGATTGCCTTGGGTCTCAGAATAAGCTGTGAACTTCTGAACAGTGTTAAATTCTGTGAAAGGCTATGGTGACTTACAGGAATGGATTCAGTGCATATTACATAACTAGATAAAAGTGAGACTTTGGGGGCCAAAGGAGACAGCTATGATTTAGATAGATGTGTCTGAGTATCAGGTAGACAAGGAGTGGAATACTATTAGGCTCCACTATCAATGATGAGGATTTTTAAATTCATTACATTTATTTTTGTATATGCATGCTCATGCCACAACATGCATATGGACATCAGAGGACAATGTTTGGGAGTGCAGCTCTCTGGATGATCGAACCTAGCTTGGCAGGCTAGGCAGCAAGTACCTTTTCCCACTGAGATAACCCATCAGTTGATAAATGGGATTTTGAGTTATTGTGATAAAAGACCTCAGAGGCACCAATGAAGACCTTTCTCTCGAATGGTTTAACTGAATGGAGAATAATTATGCTGAATGCATGGCACCATCTCATGGGCTTTGAAAACTGAATGAAAGGGAGAAGACTGGAGCCCCAACCTTACCTTTCTCTCTAGCTCAAATGCAATGCCTCCAGCTACCTTGTACTGCCATTGCTGGGGCTTTGTGGCCATGATGGCCTTGTAATCTCCCAAAATGAATGCTTCTATAAGTTGCTTTTGTCAGATTCTTTTCTAAAACAGCAACAAAAAAAGATAATGAATAAAAGAAGGTGTAGAATGTATAAACCTTAGAGGCTTCTAAGGGCCTGGAGACCAGCCTTGATTCAGTCAGTTCAAACTAGAGATGACTGGTATCTTAAGACATGTTCCTAGCACTTCCTCATAAGCCAACCTGGGGTCTACCTGGGGCCTTAACAACAAGGACAGAGTCCTGATACAAGGTGACCTAGGCAGCAAGATACCACCATGCCACAGCTGCAGATACCAGCAAATCAAAGCCCTTTCCCCTGACTGGGAGGAGGGTCTCGGAGGAGGGTATTTAAGGCTCTCCCCTCCCTCAATAAAATTGGACTTGCTTGTTTCAATGAGTCTCCAGAGACTGTGTCATTGCTCTCTGTCTTCTTACCCTGTCTTCTCAAAGGGAACTAACAGGGCCCTGAGCATAAAACAACCCCAACATCTGACCCTAAATCAGGTGTGCCCCAACAAGACAGAAATAAATGAGTTGGAGAAAAGAGAATTCAGGAAAGAGTCTTGCTATATTGTGCAAAAATCTATAAATTAATGTAACTGGATTGTCTTTCTTTCAGTCAAGGAGAAGTGCCTTGGGAAACAGCTTATGATGTAACCTCCAAGACAAAAGGTGAGTATAAGGAGCAACATACACAGCTTCCAAGCAGAGTTTATTTCACAGACATCTGAAGAATGTAGCTGTTCCATGGTCCATGAACTATGAACATAATGTCAAGAAACAGGTAGTCACATATTCATGATTCTTGGTGTCACCTTTGCCTCTCATCTGTCCCTGGTTGGTATCAATGGAAGAGACCCTTCCAAAAGACTCCTCCAGAGACAGCCTGAGGCAAGTAGGTTGGTTAGCTGGCCACCACCATCCTTCAGATCCATTAGAGCATCTGGTCCTGGACAATTCTTTCTCCAGACACTCCTAGGTTATGAATGAGTCCTACCAATCCTGCCCAATGCAGGATTTCTTCCCAGACTTGCTTCAGGTCAGATTTCTCCAATGAACTGTGTGAGATGTTCTCAGGACTTCATCACCACCTGAAGTTTTCCTCATCGGAATGTCCTCCCTCTCTCCATCCCTTCCTCAGGTATCAGGCACACGGCAAGGTTTGAAGGCTTTCTCTTCATGTGTCTGTTCCCTCTGATCTCTCATTCCCAGGTATAACCTCCATTACAGCTTTTGTACTTATAACTGCTGTCTTGAATCTTTTCCTGGAGGATCCAAACTTACATAACCCATGTGTATTCCTTTCCTGCCATCTATGCTCTGTCTTCTATTGGGTCTGTGCTCAAATTTTCTTTTGAATTTGTTTCTTCTTTAGTTTAACTACCACAGCCATAGAGCAAACTACACTACTCCCCACTGTTCTAGAACTTACTTGAGGACTGATAAGATGTAGAGGCACTTGCCTTCATGATGGATGATCTGAGTTTGATTCCCAAAATCTGCATGGTAGAAGAAGAAAACTATTTCTGGGTACTGTCCTCTGATTTTCATATAAACTACACTGCCTGCATCCCCTCCTCCACCAGTAAATACAATGAAAGAACTTGCTCTAACTAGGTAGAGACTATTAATCTCGGAGCTGTTGCTGAAGAACTCTGGGATCGTCTACATAACTAATGTCTGAAATAGAAGACCACACTGCTGCTAAGAACAGGGCATGAACTAGAATTAGGTTGCAAAGCTGTTTGCTGCTAAGTCCAGCCCTGATAATTAACTGGCAACTGATGTCCCGTGCTCAAAGGTTAGTGTCTTTCCTCTCTACCTGAAATGAGCAAAGCTTAATTGGAGACTCTGTTATCTGTAAACAGAGAGGCTGGTGCATAATCTCACTGGTAAAATGCTGGGAGTTCCTTAGAATGCTCTGATTATCCCTCTGTGGCTGCAAAGACTGTTCTGCCGCCATTCTATATGCGATTTCCATTTTACTCCACTGAAGGCCTGATTGCTTTCCTCTGGTGGTTAAATCTTGTCTCTCAACATCCTCTCTCATCCAACATATGCTCCAGTCAAATGGAGCCGCTCGCTTATCCCCAAGCACAGTCGGTGCTTTCTCACTCCAGTGATTTGACTCTTTTTCATCTCTGTCTGGAATCCCCTCGTCTCGCTCTCTCTCTGAAAGCTGCTTGTCCAAAGTCTTCCTATCATCTAAAGCCTAGCTGAAATATGACATCCCCTAAGGATTTTAGAATTACCGTCTTTCTCTGTCACGGCCTCACAGTATTTCCATTGCACATTTCTCATGGTACTCACTGTTACACTGTGCTTTGTGTTTATTAGCTATGTGTAACACAAGTCCTGCTCTAAGTCATTTCTATCGCTCATCATCATGCTACTGTGGGCCAGGCATCACAGAGCTGCCTAATACCTTATTTCTAATGGGTACCCTATATTCACCATGGTGATGTTCTGTGACCAAAGATCAGGAAGAATTTGGGGCTCTGGATAGCTTTTCCAGGGAAACAGGTATCATCCTAAACACAAAGTGTTGTGCTAGGATGTATTTCTTCTATTATTAGTATCAACTGAATGAGAGGAAAAATAAGCAGTGGTTGCCATGATGTCACATGATACATAGAGTGTCATCATCAAATCACACTCCTCTGTCTCCAGTGATGGAGCTAAGCAATTCTGAAGAAGTTGCTCCAAGTGGGCAGGGACATTGACATTATCAACTCTCATTCCTGCCCCAAAGAACTTCCCTACTTGGGTTTTCTTATTCTGCTTCTCTAGTTATCACTGGACCTGATGCCTGCACCACTTTCCAGGTTACAGTTTAACCTGGAATAGCCCCACATATCTCTCTAAGAGCCCTACCATAAGCTTCTTTCTCTGCCCTGTGTATCTTACTCCAATCGGACAAGCACTTTCACAGGTCAATGATCACTCAACAGTGAACAGATTGAGGGCTAGTGTGCATTGAAAATAGAACCATGCATGCAGAAATAAATGAGACTGAGAAAACTCACTGTTCTAATTTATTTCTCTAGTACTGTGATGAAATGCTGACTAAAACCAGCTTAATATAGGAAAGGGTTTATTTCATCTTATAGTTCTAAGGTCTCAATTCATCAATGGGGGAAGTCAGGGCAGGAACACAAGACAGAAACCTGAAGGCAGGAGCTAATGCAGGAACCACAGAGGAAGGATTTCTTTCTCTGGCTTTCTCAGGTCCTTTTCTTATACAACCCAGGCCCACCTGCCTAAGGGATGGCACCATCTATGATGAGTCAAACCCTCCTGTATCCACAATTATTAAGATGCCTCTCAGACAAGCCCACAAGACAACTTAATCAAGGCATTACTTGAGGTTCTCTTTAAGTGACCCAGCTTGTCAAGGTGACAATGGAGATAGTCAATGAGCCCAAATGACCTTTCTTCATAGAGTAGATTTTCTTTATGATTCAATTCCTATGATCCCTTCAGGTCACTTCAAGAGCAATTTTTAACTGGAAAAACATACCACCTTGATTCAGATAATTACTAGTCCATCCTCCTGTCCAGTACCACAGAATCATAGTTGGACACAGAAGTTAAGATACACATAGGAAAAAAGATATTGTCTTGTACCTCAGTCTTCCACATAATATGGTTTTTTGAACTCTCTCAAATAATGACAGCTAAGAACAGAAAGTTCTGGAAGGCAGTTCACAGGGGTCTCAGGCAAATAATCATGTGGACAGTAATTTTTCTGAGGTGTATAGATAATTAGCTTTAGATAAATAAATAGGCATTGTTGTGTCCCCAAGCAGAGCATAAACCAACCTAGAGTTTGTCTTAAGTTTTGCAGATTCTAACATTAGCATTTTCAATTGCCAGGCCAGCAGCTGCAACCAGCCAAGGTCCGGAAGTCTGTGACACATGCTGACTATCAATTTTCTGAAATCCAGCAAAACAAACTCGGATATCAGAGTCTCAAGAAATCTCCTTTTTGACTGTAAGGGCTTCCTGCAGATCCTTAACCCCTTCCTCAGTGCTCAGGCCAACATGAGCGTGTCACCTTGAATCCTATTTTGTCACTGAAATGCCTGTCATTTAGTGGCACAAGCAAAGTTTCCTCTTGTCAACAGCTCAATTGTCCTGAGATTTTCCATTCTTCTAGTCTGTCCTTTCAGGCATTCATTAGTAAGCCTCTAATTTCTAAAGAATTGAAAACCAGGAGTCTTTTTAAATCAACCCAGGCTTGGCCAAGTAAATCTTTGTTATATTAACAACTCATTATTTACCCCAAAGAAATTGAATTTCTTCAAAACTGTAGACTTGACTGAATTACAGGGAAAAAAAGCCCTTTCTTTGCCTGCAGGATTTCTGTGACACTCAATTGAGACAATGCATGTGAATAAAGTTAATCAGGGAAAAAAAATCACTGTATATGCCTAAAGAAATAATATAGCTGGTGGTTATCTGCTTAACTTGGTATATTGTTCATGAATGCCACAAGGACATGGCCTTATGACATAGCAAAATAAACAAATAAATAAAAACATAAGGTTTATAAGTTAATGTGTCTGTAGATTGGAACACATTTTTTAGTTGCGGCACACTGGCAAAAACCTGGAACACAATGGATCTTTATTAAGAAGTCAATCAATGGTGAGAAATAATCTGAACATGCCATTACATCCTCTCTTTTCCCTTGCTTATCAGGCCAAACTCTATCTCCACTGTACAAGAAAAGACCTCAGGGTGGAAAGAAGGGTCTGTGCCTCTGCCAAGCATTGTTAACAAGACCTTGACTCTTCAGAAGGCATGTGTCAGAACACTGAATCTTTATGAAGAAAAAAAAATAACAAATCTAGATGTGGTTATGTAGATATTATAATTAAGCATAAAACTTCCCTCTAAAGCAAAATATATCACATAAAAAGAAGGAAAAAAACTTGCCTTCACCAGGAAATATCCAACTATTGGAGTCCTGAAAAAGTCCCATAATAGACCACCATCCACAAAGGTCATTAGCAGAAGCATTTATTATTTTGAGAATGAAAGTACTAGCATTCTGGGGCTGCACATCTGACACAAAGGCAAAATGTTGACAACCTCAAGAAAGACATGCAGGCTACTTCTAAGCACAGCTAAGGGGAGTTCCCAGCTCAACTACATATTGGTTAATCAGGCAGTGGTTACATTAGTATATTTCTAATTGGCTGAGGTTTAGTCTTAACATTTTTGGATACCTCTTCACAAGCTAGCACATGACTCAGTAGGGGGCTGTTGGGTTTGTCCTTGAGATACTGTGAGGATGACTTAGGCGCTTGGTGCTTGCTCTATTCCTGACCCTGAATGTAAGGTTCTGGTAGATAGATGATTCTTTGTTGGAAAAGACACCTGTTTGTCTTCCTCAGAGACCTGGAACCTGAATTCAGTTTTAAAAGTAGGAGTGTTTAACCCCTTTATTTCTCCTTGAGCTTGGCTTCATCTCGAATCCTTGAGATGGGTCTAGAAGCTGATATTGGGATTTTAGCATCATCAGCTTAATGGTACCCAGACAGGAATTATCATTTTCTTAAGGCATCATTGACATGGAGCCAACAGCAATCAGCAGAAGCAGAAGGGCCAAAGGCCCTGTGATGACTGACAGATTCCTATGTATAAGGAACCTGGAAGTGAGAATGGGGACCAGTTATTTATTTTATCTTAGTTTTTCTATGATAAGAAGTTTTCTTTTGATCTAACATTCCATTTTGTTGGGGGAAAAGGGGCGATGTATTCTCTTCTGTAATTACTTCCTGTTGAAACTAGGACATTGTGCTCAGGGATCTGGAAGATTAGAATGCTAGTCAAAGGCAAAGAGGAAATTTAGAAGCATGTGGTTCATTAACCAGCTGAAGAAACAGCATTCATATTGGCTGGATTGGTCCATATCAGTTTTCAGCAAGTTCAGGACTCATAGTCACTCAGAGCAGGTTGTAGTCAGCAGCTGATACTTGGATGTTTCTTTGTCAGACAAGTGGAAATTTGCTGAGAAAGATATAGAATTGGGACAGAATTTGCAATTTAGGAACAATAACAACAACAACAAAAAAGCCTATACAACCAGGATGTGATGTCACCACTGGAAGATTGCTAAGACAGAAATAAATGCACACAACACATTACACATGCATTTGCAAAGTAAACGAACATCAATCCTTAAGAAAGTGGACTGTTGTCACTAATAACTCATCCTAATGACATCATGACAAATGTGGATGGCTGGCTGGCTTTATCTGGAGGAGAAGCAAATTTCTGTTCTCTTTACAACAAGGGATGGGGACAGTGGTGGTTTGAATAATAGCAGCCCCTAAAGGCTCATAGATCTGAATGCTTGACCATTAGGGAGTGGCACTGCTTGATAGGGATTAGGGGGTGGGCCTTGTTGGAGGACCTGTGACCTTGTGGAAGAAATGTGTCACTGGGAGTAGGCTTTGGGGTTTCAGACCTCAAGCCAGAGCCAGTAGCATTCTCAAATCTGGATGTAGAACGTTCAGCTTCTCCAGCATCTGCATGTTTGCCTGCATGCCACCATGCTTCCTATATTTCTGATAATAGACTGAATCTCTGAAACTGTAAACAAGCCCCAATTAAATGCTTTATGAGAGCTGCTGGGGTCATGTTGTCTCCTTACAGCAGTAGAACACTGACTAATACCAGGTTTTGTTTCTTTGTTTTTGTACTCTGGAAATTGAGCTTAGGCTCCATACAGGATATTGGGCAGGATGTATTCTACCACTAACCTCTTCTCTAACCTGAAAGGAAATTTTGCAAACTGAAGCAAGATACCCACTAAAACTGAGGTCTCACAGGAACTAACATAGGGAGTTTTAATTCTTCATTAAACAAACAACAACGACAGCAAAAATGCTCCCAGATCCCAAGAAACTCTCATGTCTAATCAATTTTCCAAAGGATACATTTCAAAGTTGTGTTGAGGAATGGTTCTCACAAATTTCCTAATACAAATAAATATTGCCTAAAATGTAAGTAAGGGAATTATTTTATTTTCAACAGGGAGAATTAGGCATTATTTCTCATTTATCTTTGTTCTTATAAAATCCAGAGCTTAAAAAACAAAACAAAACAGAAAAATGAAATTTGAGAGGTTGGATAAAAGGTATTTACTACACCTTCCCATTAACAGTGATATCTGGCTGCTAGAAACTCTGAATCATGACGCTGACTTGGAGGTTAGTTATAGAGCCCAAGGGAAGCCCTGAGTTCCTGCCTTCTTCCATGTGGCAGGTCCTTAGGTCTTCTGTGATCCAATAATGTTTCAATAACCAAATGACATGTGAATATTCATGAACTGCAGCTGAATCCCCATAACAAAATCAGTACAAATGTTCCCTTGTAAGACACAGGGACCAACAACAGGCACCGTTCTCAAACACTTAATGTTTTATACTATTTTTAGGAATTCATACATGAGTACTATCTATGCCACATCCACCCCTCCTTCTCCCCTAAATCCTCTTGGGCACACTCATTCCTCTCAAATAACTGACCTTTTCTTCTTTAATTATTATTGCTGCATATATCTACACAAATACACACACACATACACTATCTATCAAAGATGACATCCTCACAAGCAGCAGACAACTAGTGTCTAGATAGGTATGGATAGATAGATAAAGTGTGTGTGTGTGTGTGTGTGTGTGTGTGTGTGTGTTTATTTCCTGTTGAGTCCATTTGATGTTGCTAGTATGTATGCCTGACCACTTGTGATGTCCTTCAACTGATAAATTGATACTAAAATGTGGCACATATACACAATGGAATTCTATTAAGTTATAAAGGAAAACTAAATCATGAAATTTAAAGTTAAGTGGATGGAAATAGAAAATATTCTAAAGTAAACAGGGCTTTAAGATCTTGCATATCACTTCACGCTTAGAATTTTGAGAGATCCAGGTAGAATTGACCTAGAAGCCTTTTCCCTGAGGCTTAGCTCTCATAAGGTCTGATGGTGCTGTGCAAGCTGACAAGGGAGAAAAGGAGTCAGTAGCCCTACCCAGTTGTAAAGCTTATAACCCACAACAATGACCAGCCCTGCAAGACTCCCCTCATGATGCAACAGTGACACTGTATCCTGGGCATATCAATACCTGCCTAATTAAATGTAAAACCTCTTCAGTAGAAGAAAATTTATATTATACCTGGTACTTCATACCCAGCTAGCTGCTTATGATTGGTTAGCTCATAGATCTCAGATGAGAACCTTCTATTACTACTTTCTTAAAGCAGTACAATTTCTAACTATATCCTAAACACTCTATACACTCATTCTTATATCACACATAAATGTAGTTCTCTCCCCTCATTAAAGAAGGCAGGCATAGATTATTATAGAAAGCCACAACTAGTCAAAATAGAGAAAACAAGTGGCCTTGTAATGCTCAGCTCTAACAAGTACATCTACAATTCATTTACTACATGTAAGGCTCAGGGAACATTGTAGAAGAGAGAATGTAAAGATTATAAGAACCTGGGGACCAGGATGCTTGCTGTGAGACAGTGTCTTCTGTAAATGACAGGGAAGCTGTATCCATGAAATCTCCATTATACAGATCTTGTTTAAGACCCCCAAAATGACAACAGTAGTTGACAAATTAACACAGATAGGGTAAATTTCCCAAGATTCCACTACTACATGAAGATCTGCAGACAATCACTAGCTGAGAGAGAACGGTTATCCAGAACACATTTTGTTATTTTTCCCAAGATTTATTGGTATTTAACTTACGCTAAATTTATTTAAGTTCCTATCTCTTCAGTTGCTCTTGGATGTTGTTTTCTTCTGTGCATGCCCCTCTTCTGACTTGGGAACAGTTTGTTTGCTTTAGGAGAGTGTCTCCTCAATGAGACAGGGAAGCTCATGTATGCACTAATCCTACCGTGGGCACTATAAATTCAATATTGCATTTCAGGTGCTTTGCTCACTTGGATATGCTCAATGGCTACAGAATCTATATCTAAACCCTTAAATTCAGCCTTCCCTCTGCATTTGCATGTGCAGTCTGAAAAAAAATGGCTCCTAAGGAAGTGGTACTAATTCAAGATGTGGTCTTGCTGAAGTTGGTGTGGCCTTGTTGTAGAAAGTATCACTGTGGAGGTGAGCTTTGAATTCTCATATGTTCAAAATGTTGCCTAGTGTCCCAGACCAATTCCTGTTGTTTTTGAGTCAAGATCTAAGACTCTAAGCTAGTTCTTTAGCATCATGTCTGCCTGCAAGCCACCATGTCACACCATGATAATATGGACCAAACTTCTGAAAATGTAAGCCACCCCAATTAAATGTTTTTCCTTTATAAAAGTTGTTGTGGTCATGGTATCTCTTCATAGCAATAGAAACTCTAACTAAGACATGTAGCAAATATTCAGCACTCTTTTGAGGCCACCAACTAGACTGGTCTGTACTAAGACAGTTTATTTGGGGAATTAAACTTCCAGACTGTATGGGGGATTGGTGTCTGAGAACAGCAGGCCACTGGAAAAGCCTTGTCAGTGTTAAGGGGACAGACAGTCAGGAGGAGAGGTGGAGGCCAGAACAGCTGGAGACTTAGCCCCAGGGCTTTGATGTGTTTCAGGCATTTTGGGTTAATTGGGATCTAGATGCCCTCTGCCAGAGGTTGACCATTGGGATAGATACGGAAGCAATGGCTTTTCCTGACAAACAGAAATGCCCTTCCTGAGATTTCTGATGAGTGCTGAGTTTAGATTTCTGTTTAGCGATAGAAATCCTGTTTACCGAGTCAGGGATCAGCCTGAGTTGAGCCTGGGCTGTCATTTAAGACATTGTTGGCAGAACTGTCATTTTGGAGCTCACTTTGAACCTAACACATATGTGCTCTCAAATTGAACATGAAGATTTGAACCTCATGATTTGCATGACTTTGTGACGTTTTCTAGGTCAAGGAAATAGCAAACCACTTTCACAGTTCACATTAGGCCACCTACAAAGAGACTGAATACAGTCTTACAGTCTTACTTCCTTTTTACTAGAAATTAAATAGATTTTTTTTTTGCCACAAGTCTTAGAAGCTCTTATGCCTGCAAGTTACTGAGTAGCAGAGGCTGTTCTTCATCCCTGGCAAACATCCATACCATAAGGACAATCCCTTGTCAGGAGTATCATCCTGTAAGTGTTTGCTGGCCCCTTGTCAGTCCCCCTCTTCATTCCTGAAGCCCAATTAACATCTGGAATCTTATAAAAAGGAAAAAAAGTCATCTTAATGTTGGAGGGGCACAAAACTAGCTCTGGAATTAACTATGGCTCTGTGTGTCCCCAGGCTGAGTGTTTTTCATGAAACACTGTGCATCTTAAACAGAAATTGCCTTTAGGCATGAAGCATTACATTACACTGTGGGCTCACTCATGGAGGTCACCAAAGAAAATAGCTGGCGGGGTAAACACACACCAATAGACACGAAAAGGAGAGTTACCTTAGGACAAAAGATCAATTAAAAACACTGCAGACAGTCTCCTTCTAACCAATGGCAAACAAAGTAGCATCGTTCATAAATGAGCATGTTTTAATGTTTTGTTTTTCCTTTCTGGTCCCTATGCTTACAGAGAAGGGAACAAAGGGTAAAGTTAGGAGTCTTAAAGAAAAGCTTGAATAATATGGTAAAACAGATATAAAGCAAAATCTCTTCTGATAGGAAGCAAATTGAATAAAAACGAAAAGAACCCAGATAGATAAAATAGACAAATCTATTGACAGGGCATTGGAAAAGTACAGAAAGCCAGCTGTGTGAGAAGGCATGAGTCTCTGGGAAAAGAAGTGTCTTAATGTGACCTCTCATCATTTGTGGCCTATTGTCTTTGAACCACCATGTGATGATGATTCTCCTGTGGGAGAAACCTAGCCTTCAGGGAGGAAATGATGGAGCAACATGCTGGGATTGTCTTTAATTCACCATGGAAAAGGAGAAAGAAAATAGTAGTTTCCTCTAACAGCTCCAAAACATGAGCAAGCTCAGATGGGCTGAAGGCCAGAACCAACCCTATTTATGTGACACCAGAAAACAAGACAAACCAAAATACTCCAACTAAGAAGCTAGGCTGAAATGTTGCTGGGGTAATGTGCTTTTACAGGCTAAAAGGCAAGATTGAACTCTCTAGACACCCTGTTTAAATGCTGGCCTCTGAGGATGTCCATGACAAATATGCAAGAGACTTGATTTGAAACCTGCTACCCACACATTAGCTGAGGTGTGGGAATGAGCCCAGCAAACTGCTGAGTCTTACTCATGAAGACAGATCTTAAACTTACCCAAAATGCAATAGAAAATAAACATAATTAAAATAGCTAATGTAGAAAGAAGATGTTAAAATAAGATTATGCAATTAAACCAAACAGAACAGAGGAGAATACCATGGTGGAATGTGTATTTGTTAAAAATGTTTAAAAATCCATGAAAAGATTAATGCATTGTTTAATAATCCAAGAGATATCACAAAAGGAAGAATTACTGAACCATAAGAAAAATTGAAAGAAATATTAGATAAAATAGAGAATCTAGAACTGGACAGGAATATTGCTTTACTTCCCTCAGTTTTTTCTTACTTTCTCAATAAATAGTAATAAAAAGACCATTCCATCCCTTCCCCATAGCAATAAGGAAGCTGCACAGAACCTCACAACTCATTAGTCTATTCTTATTTCGCTTGCAGCCACTAGGACCCCCCAGGCTTTCCAGAGCCAAAGGTCAATGGCCCTTAAAAGATGCCTGGTGTATGCTAAGTTTCTTTAGTTATCACAGGGGACCTGTGTAAATTACTATGCAGTCTGAGCCATGTAATGACTAGGGTAGAACAGTTCATATCTAGACAGACCAAAGCGAAGTGCCATCAGGTTAAGCTGGCTGTCACATCCCTATACTCTCCCCTCCAAACTGTACTTTTTGTGTTTCTTTCTGCCCCCTTACCTATCTGTACGGTAGACCTGATAAGAGCAGTTGTTACTGACAGTCATGTTACAGAGACAACTTCAATGTATCTCAAAGTCTCCTCCACCACTGCAATTAGTTAATTACTTTTAAATTTTGCAGGTTCTTAGAACAAGGGCATTTTTAAAAAAATCACTTAAATGTGTTCTTTCACAATTCCATTCAGTACACAATGACTTCTGATCACTCTATTCCCCACCGTCCTCCTCCTCCCTCCTCCCACATCCCCTTTCCTCTCCGCACCTGCTTTCTTTTTTGTTTTGTTTTGTGACCCAGTGAGTTTAATGTGTTTTTGATAGACCATGGTTTGAAACTATCAGAGCCTGACCAATATGTGTACCAATAAAGACAATGACATCCCTCCCCTAGATTCTGTGAATAGCCAATAGCTTAACAGTGAGGGACAGAGTTTCAAGTGCCTTCCCTCATCCTTGACTGGCTATTTGGCAATCAGGCACCTGCAGCTATGGTGAGAGAGAAAGTCCTTAAAAAATAGTAATAAGTCATGTAAAAATGGAAAATACAAAGAGTGTCTGGATACTGTATGTCATTGTTTTGTCTTTAAGTTTTTTGATTATAAATGAAGTATTTAAAGCTGCTAAAAGACATTTGATTATAAATGCTACTGGATTAATACAACCTATATACTTTGTAAATGAGTTGACTTTAAAATTTAAATCAAAAGATATGCTACTTTGTAGAAAAGATTTTCTTTTTATTTTTACAGAAAGTGACTTTGGATTTATTCCTGGTTAAAGAAAAAAAAGTTTGATCGAGGAAGATCCCCTGAAAAGTCTTCAGTAAAAGTGAATGGCCCAGATGATTCAGCATTTCAAAGCACCTCTGTTGCAGTTTTCTCCAGAGTTCTTTGTTCAAAATAGTTTCAAGGAGACTGGCTGAGAAAACCCAGCCTTAGTGACTACTCCACTAAAGACTTGACCATAATCCTAAATTTTTGTTTGGATCCCCATGGGATTTCCAGTGCCTTCATTCAGCAGAAAGTAGCCTAGAGAACTATGCCCACATTTCTAAAAAAATGGATTATATATGTTTGTGTTTGTTTACAGTGTTGGTTATAAGTTGTTATAGACAAAGGGAAAAAAGGATATTAGAGTTGAGGTTCTTCTTGATTTTTTTAAAAAAGAGGGAAATGTAATGGGATTATGTTATTATGTTGTAAATATTTGTCACTCCTACTGGTTTAATAAAAAGCTGATTGGCCACAGGCAGACAGGAAATGTGGGTGGGGCTACCAGACTAAGAAAACTCCAGGAACATCTTAGAGCAGAGATGGTACAGAGATGTCAGGAGACACAGAGGAAAGAAGTTAAAATGCTGCTGAGGAAAAGTACTGAGCGACATGGCTGAACAAGATAAGAATCAGGAGTTGAGTTAAGATGAAGGAGTTAAAAAGTTATATGCCTGGGCTCCAGGTCAATCAGTGTAAAATTAATATAATCTTGTGTATGATTATTTGAGGCAAAGCAGGGCTGAGAGTAGGTCTGAACCTCTGGGCTACACAAGAAATCCAGATCAGAAACCTAATAGTAAGGTGAGTGTTGTGCCCAGAGTCCAGACCCCGCAAAAGACCACCAAGAGACATGTCCAGTGCAACAGCAAAGAGTCTCTTTATTGACCAATAGTTTGGGTCACTCTGTCAGTCCTAGGAGGCGATGTAGTAAGAGCAACCCTGAGTAGCATAAGGCAAGGGTTTTTATTGTGGGGGTGCTTTAAGAGCTTCAGAGCCTCAAGGTTACAGTCCTGTAAATGGTCCAAGCAAGGACTAGGGGTACCTGTTTTGAATTCATTGACTGCTTTGAATTCTAGGTATGTTTCAATGATTAGCAGTGACGTAAGGTTATCTGTTCTATTGTTGATGTCTCTTCCCAGGAAGGGAATGTTTGGAATGTCAGGTACTTCCCCTTAGGTGCTGGCTCTTCCCTGAATGGTGTCTGCTCTTGTGGTCTTCCTGGAACCACCAAGTACCTGCCAGGGCCTGCTGCCTGTCTGCCACACTGCTATTGGCTCCACAGTGAGTTCATGATTGAAAGGCCTAAAGGATGGCCTTTTATAGCTTTTCTCCTTATCTAAAGTTCTTATGTTCTCTCTTTGGCAATGTTCTCTGAACTGTAGCAGTGTGGTGATATGACTGTCTGTTAGGGGTTGATGTTGGAGAATATTATTTTAAGGTTTGCTACTTTTGTTTATGTTGATTTTTAACTCTGTGAAGCTGTTATTTGCCGGTCTAAAACACCTGATGAGCCGATAAAGAAGTGAATAGCCAACAGCAGGGCAGAAGAAAGGATAGATGGGTCTGTCAGGCAGAGAGAATAAATAGAAGGTAAAATCTGGGAGGAGAAAAAAGAAGAAGCAAGAGTTGAAGGAGGGCACAGTGGCCACCCACCCAGCTACACAACCAGGAACAGAGTAAGAAAGAAAGATACACAGAAACAGGAAAAGATAAAAGCTCATGGGCAAAAGGTAGATGTGATAATTTTTAAAAAGTTGGCAAGAAACAAGTCAAGCTAAGGGCAGGCATTTATAATTAAAAATGAGCTTTTGTGTTTGATTTATATGGGAACTGGAAGGTGGGCCCCCAAAAGAAAAACAAGAAAAACAACCAACAGATTGATTGCTCAACTGTTGTATATTTTTTTCACCTTGTCAGCAACGAGTCCTGTATTAACAGTTGCTAACTAGACTTTGTGCAGTTTCTGGGCAGAGTTTCAAGGTGGAGAGGGCAGATGTTTTTGTTTTTGTTTTTTTTCTACTTCATATTCAGTGTTTAACATAGTACTCAGTACAGAGTAGATACCCATTCTTTTTAAATGGGAATAAAAGATAAGCATAGCAATATAAATACAGGCTGATAATTGAGCAATTAAAAGCCCCAGTGTAAAACATTCCATCTCATATGAACAGAAAGACACCCAGAATCAGAATTCCTTTCCATGACACCTGCTTCAGACCAGAACATCTTCCAGGTTTTCTGCGATAGTCATAAATAGCAGGAATGGCTCTTATCAGCATGGACTCTTCTGGGAGGTACAACTTGTTAGAAATGTATAGGCTAGGTACAAGAGTTCAAGTTTTGAGCTTCTGAATATTGTGGGAAGAAAATGGAATGCAACAGCAAAGAGTCTTTTTATTGACCAATAGTTTGGGTCACTTTGTCAGTCCTAGGAGCTATAACATTCTGTTATAGCTACCTTATGATGGATTTTGATCTTACCAACAAACTGATGTATGAGAACTCTTTATTGTTCATTGTTGGCACAACACTTTAATATTTGTCATTGCATTTTGGGTAGAAAGACTGAATCTCATTAGTTTCATAATGAGAAAAACAAAGTATGTGTCTAGAACCCAGATTTCTAACCCAAGTGACTTTTATTGTATGGTTGGAGGTGAGTGTGTGTATATGTGTGTGTTTAGCAAATACTCAAGACAGCTCATAGATTCTTCCTGGAAATTCTCATAATATCAAGCTATCTACTTGGTTTTAGCAAATGTCAATCTCTGGTGACTGTGTTTCTTCAGCATTGTTTGAGGACTTGTATTAACTTCTTTGTGATACAAATAGGAGCCTTAAAAGCAGAGCTGCACTCAACTTATACTAGTTTTCTGTAGACTTTTTGAGCTAAGGAAGCTTGATTCTGTATCTCTGCCCCTAGTGTTCAGCATTTAACAGTACTGGCTAATCAAAATAGAGTCCTCAGTAGTAACCTGCCAGTTCTGTACCTCTCCTAGCTGCCACTATTTCTGCCCAGGTACTGTGACTTCACAGTTGGATTTAGCTTTTAAAAGCAATTTTCTGCTTGGTAGATATCTTGGTTCACATTGGCATAACATAAAGACCATGGACTAGAAAGATTAAGCAAGAAATATCTATTTCTAACAACTGCTCAAAGCCTGAAAAGCCCAAGATCATAGCCATGACAGATAGATGATGTCTAGGGACGATTTGGAAGGTGTCATTTTTTTTTTTCTGGCTAAGATACAGCCTTTGTGTTGTCTTCCCTGTCAGACCACATTGAAACTGAGCAAGTACTTATTTTTTTTAAGGGCATAACCAGTTTATGTGAGCCACATACTCATGAGTTATTTTTTCCTCTAAGATAGAATTTAAACATCTAAACTTTGGAGCAATACAAGCATATACTCTGCATCTGAAACCTTATGTTGATGTGGGAAGTCTTTCTGTATGCTGTGAATTTTTATTGGATAATAAATAAATTGTTTTGGCCTATGGCAAGCCAACTTAGAGTCAGGTGGGAAATCCAAGCATAGATAAAGAGGAAGGTAGACAGAGTCATGAGAGACATGATCCAGCCACCCAAGGAGTAAGATAATAGAGTACAGGTAAGCCACAAGCCATGTGGCAAGACAGATTAATAGAAATGGGTTGAGTTAGGATGTGAGAGCTAGTTAGCAATAAGCCTGAGCCATAGATTGAAGACCATGTGATTAATATAAGGCTTTGTATGATTATTGGGACTAAGTAGTTGTGGACAGTCTGAACCTGAGGGTAGGCCAGGCCAGAAACTTCTTACTACATTATGTGACTCTGACACCTAATGAATATTCTTCATTCCTTTAGTCTGTCTTCCTAAGTATTCCATAAGCCATTGAGGTTTGTGTATTCTTGTCTTGCCTCTTCCCATTGCCTAGTTCTTCCTCTTCTTGTACTGTTGCCAGCTTTATTACTGGCTTACTCCCTGCTATGGCAGCAGAGTTGGTAGGTACACAATTCCGTGCCTTTGTGTGAGCTTATTTCTTCTCCTAAAGGTACCACCATCCTGCTAGCATGTGCACAGACTCATCCAAAATTGAGCTCCCCTTTGGTCTCCAAAGTCCCTGCAGTGGATGTTCTAATTTCTTTCCTGTTGCTGTAGTATACCCTGACAAAGGCAGTTTAAGGGAGAAAGGGCTGATTAGCTCACAGTTCATGGTAAAGTCCTAAGGTGGGGAAACCAAGCAGGAACTTGAATCTGTTGATCACATTGCTTCTACAACCAGGAAATGGAGTGGTAAAGGCAAGCTTGTTAGTACCTAGCTTATTTTTCCCATTTTATACAACCCAGACCCGACATAAAGATTGGTTGTGTTCCCAGTTTGCATAGATCTTCTCACATTGACGAATATGAGATAACCACCCCCCCATAGGCATGCCTAGAGTCTCACTTTGGAAGTGATTTTAGATTCTCTCAATTGATAATGAACAACCATCACCATATAGACTGACATTCCTGCATGGTTCCTATCTACTCTGCTTTTCTCTTCTTTTCTTTTTTTCCCCATGTATCTTCCTGCTCTCCCTCCATTCACGCCTCCCAATCCCACCCAATCCTCCCTCAGCCTCCCCCTACACCATACCATCATCCCCTCACCAAAAAGGTCAAGAAGTCCCAAGGTGAGTCAGCTCAACCTGGCTCATCCTGGCAAGTCTGATTCCCTCATCCCAATATCAGGACTTGGTTAGGTGCTCCTCTGCAGGGAATGAGCTACAAGGTGACAGCCCGTACACAGGAACAGTCTGATCTCATCCCACAAGGCTTCACATACCATGTGATCCATGCCAATCAACATCACCTATACTTAGAGGGCCTAGCTCCTTTTCCCTAGCTCAGTGGCTGTTCTTGATTTAGTGAGCTCCCCAGAGCTCCAGCCAGCCATCACTGTGGGAATTTTCCTCATAATCCCTATCCCCATGCTTATACAGACTCTCTTCCCTCTCTCTCCAGCTGGACCAGGAGCTCGACCCAGTGCTCAGCCATGGATCTCTGCCTCTGCCTTCATTTATTGTTGGATGTAGGTTCTGTGATACCAGTTGGGGTGGCTATTCATTTGATTATAGGGGAAGTCCTGTTTAGGCAACACCCTCCACTATTGGTTGGAGACCTAGCCAGGGACATCCTATGAGTTCTTGGGGGTTTCCCTAGCACCTGGCCTCTTTCCAACCACACATTGGCTTCCCCCATCAAGATACTCATCTTTTTTTTTCTCCCTCTTTGTTGCTGCTCTCACTTAAACATCTTCTCTCATAATTTGTTCCCACCTCTCCTTGGTTGCTACCAGTTATGATCCCAATTTGCTAAGGAGATCCTCTCGATTTTCTCTTCCTAGGGGGATCCCTGGATGTCTCTCAATTTTCTTCTGATCCTAAGCCGTTCAGGGGTTGTGGTTTACAGCTTGGCTATTCTTTGCTTTTTGTCTAAAATCCACTTGTAAGTGAGTATATCCCATGCCTAACTTTCTTGGCTTGTGATACCTTACTCAGGAGGGTATTCTCCAATTCCATTCATTTGCCTGCAAATTTTAGGAAGTCATTTTTTTTTTCTGCTGAGTAGTACTCCATTGTGTAGATGTATTTTAAAGTTGTTTTGATTTGCATTTCTCTGATGTCTAAAGATGCTGAGCATTTTTTCAAGTGCCTTTCAACTATTTGTAATTCTTCTGTTGAGAATTTCCTTTTTAGCTCTGAACCTCATTTTTAATTGGGTTATTTAGGTTTTTGTGCTCTAGTTTCATGAATTCTCTATGTATTTTAGAGATCAATCCTATGTCAGAAGTAGAGTTGCTGAAGATCTTTTCCCATTCTGTAGGCTTACTGACCGTGTCTTTGCCTTACAGAAGCTTCTCAGTTTCAGAGGTCTCATTTATTAATTGTTGTTCTTAGTGTCTGTGCTACTGGTGTTATATTTAGGAGTGGTCACCTGTGCCAATGGGTTGCAGTGTATTTCCCACTTTCTTTTCTATCAGGTTCCGTGTAGCTGGGCTTATGTTGAGGTCTTTGATCCACTTGGATTTGAGTTTTGTGCAGGGTGATAGGTTTGGATCTATTTGCATTCTTAAACATACTACCATCTACTTACATCAGCACCATTTGTTAAGATACTATCTATTTTTCTATTGAATATTTTTGGCCTCTTTGTCAAAAGTCAGGTGTTCATAGGTATGCAGGTTAAGGTTGGGACTTTGATTTGATTCTATTGATCCACAAGTCTGTTTTTATGCCAGTACCAGGCTGTTTTTATTACTATAACTCTATAGTATAGCTTGAAGTCAGGGATGGTGATGCCTTCTGAAGTGCTTTTTACTGAACAGGATTGTTTTGACAATCCTGGGTTTCCTGTTATTCCATATGGAGTTGAGAATTATTTTTTCAAGGTCTAAAAAACTGTGTTGGAACTTTGATGGGGATTGCAATCCTTGCAGTCCTATGTCACATTCCAGAACTCATGATAGGAACTCAAGGCAGGAACTTAAGCAGAAGTCATAGAGAAACTCTGCTTACCGGCTTGCTCTTCATGGCTCTTCAAGTAGTCTATCTATTTATACCACCTAGAGTCTCCTCCCCAGGGATGACAGACACCATCACCAGTGAGCTGGCTTTACCTAAATTAATCAATAACTTCAAAAATCTGCTATAGACTTCCCTGTAGGCCAGTTCTTTAAAGGTGTCTTCTCCGTTGAGGTCCCCTTTCCCCAAAGGGACTTTAGGTTGTTTTAAGACATAAACTTAACCAACACAATTGACTCCTTGTCAATTTGACATACAAAGATTTTACTGTTCAAAACATAAACTTTCATGTTTGTCCTTCAAGAGTTTATAATACTATCACTGTTACAATATACAACATTCCCATTTTTAAAAGTCTCAGTTTTAAAATTTAAAATACTTTAAAAATTTAGTGCCCTTGAAAGACTTCTTGAAATTTTATAAAATATCCAAAGTTTCTCTAAAATAACCAAAGTCTCCATAAAATCTCTTTATAATTCTAAAGCCTCCTAGTTTTGTACTCTTGTTTTAAAAAAGTTATATACTTCTTATTTCAAAAGGAAGATCTAGAGCACAGTTATAATCAGATTAAAGCAAACCCCAAATTCAACAAGGTAGAAAGTCCAGTGCTTGATATCCAGGACCCCCCTCATTAATTTCTGAGCTCCAAAAGGTCAAGTGCCACTTCTCCAGTGCCAGGAGACTCACAGTTTGTCTCATAGAATCAGGCCAGCTTCATTCCAAGGTTACCCCATCCTTGGTGGTCCTCCCATGGAACTGGCAGTCCACAATGCTGGGGTCTCTACTGCACCTGAGCTGTACCTTTACCAGTAGTCTTCCTTGCACTTTCTTTAGGGCTCAACCTTGCCTATGGTGATACATCTCAACTTCTCTTTATAACCTCCTCAGTCTTGGGCTTTTCCTGAGGCTGTACTTTCACCAGTGGCCTCTCCAGCTCTCTGAGAGCTGTGTTTTCATGACTGCTTTGTGCTTTCAAATCTAGCACTATTTTGGAGGCTCTTACATAATGCCAGGTACAGTTGACAGTATGAGGTGCAGCCCTGACCTCCTCTGGATTACAGCTTCTGTGTGGTCTATTCTGAGGAAATATTTCCCAGAAGATTTTATCTGAGTAATGCTGGTCTCCTCTAAACCCCAGTTTATTTCTTACCTCCTGCTAACCAGCATTATTGCCCTAGGAAGGCGAAGTTGTACTTCATCAGTGCTCTTTTCTTGTTCATAGAGATAGTTCCTCACCCTAGCTGACCAGAACCACAGATTCGTAATTTTAAAACATCACTCAAACAGCCCTGGCCAAATCTTTACTTCTCTCTGAAGACAAGCATCTATGTGATTCTTTGGAACTAAGAGACTGTGGGTCAGGACTTTGGGTCTAGGCTAGGCCCAAAGCTTCTTACTACAACTTGCCCCCAGTACCTGGGATATCAAGAGAACTTTCAATAGTTGTACTCCAGAATTATGGAAGACAGTTTTGATTTCCAGTGCCTGTCTGTTTTCTAGGCATGCCACTGGAATAAAAAATACCTGTGGTTTTGACACAGGACTCAGAAAATGTAGGCTAGATCTTGTCAAAAAGCTCTCCCTCTCCCCTGGGGATTAGCTCTCATAATACTAGAAGGTGCTCTGCAAGCTGCCAAGGACATTCAGTAGTTCTACCCAGCTGTGATGCACATGAACCATAACAATGATCAGCATGACAGGATATCTCAAAAGATGTAATAGTCATGCTCAGCTGTCTAATTGACACAAGCTGGAGTTATCAGAGAGGAAGGAGCTCCAGTTAAGCTCCAGGGGCTGGAGAGGTGGCTAAGTGGTTAGGAGAACTGACTGTTCTTTCACAGGACCTCGGTTCAATTCCCAGCACCCACATGGAAGCTCACAACTGTCTATAACTCAAGTTTCAGGGAACCTGGCACCCATGGCAAAACACCAATGTACATAAAATAGAAATAAGTAAATAAATAAAAATGCTTCCATGAGATCCAGCTGTAATGTGAATATTTACAATGTATAAGAGCATAATTCCACAGCAGTAAATATTCCCACTTCTTTGCTCATTTTCCCCATATGCAGAGTTCATTTATGTCTACCTTTCCTCATTGTATCTTGCTGACTATTGGTCTCCCACATTCAAGGAAATGTTGAATTGTCCCTGACATCTGGCTATCTGGATCTGCCATACATGCATAATTTAAGCTGACTGAAAATTTGCCACATTAAGGTGGAAAATATCTGAATCCCCCAAACAGTAAAAGAAAATGACAGGTTCAAATACTACTTGGCAGCACCTTCTGTGATCTCAGCAGGTAATTAAGGCTGCCTAAGCGGCTGAAGTAGAAACCTGCTTTTAGCTACAGGACTTGCTCAAAGGAAAAAGTCTGCCCTGAGCTGATGCAAAGCCTTTCTTCATCAGATGCAAGAGAAAATAATACACTCCTCAAACTGTTCTGTTTTTCTCTTCATTGAAGATGCTTTGTTAATTAGTTTCTATATTATATTTTTATTAATTAATTAAAAATAATTTTGTTTGTATACATACATGCCAGTTGTAGTCAGAAGTTTCTGGCCTGTCCAGCCCCAGGGCTAGAGCTACAGTTCCACAGCCACTTAGCCCCAAATAATCACACAAAAGCTTATTTAATTATAAACAATTTGGCTTATGACTTAGCTTCATTATCAGTTAGTTCTTAAAACTTAACCCATTTCTATTAGTCTATGTCTTGCCACATGGCTAGTGGCTTTACCTGTGTTCCACTGCATCTTGCTCTCTTGTATGGTAGCTCGAAGTATCTCTGACTCTGCCCTTCTTCCCCTTTACCTATGCTTGGATTTCCATAGGCCAAAATAGTTCATTTATTATCTGAATAAATACATGCCACATCCGGGATTAAAGATGCTCTTGGTTTCTCACGGTTCTCTTCATTATCCTCTCCTGACACATCACTCTCATGATGAATGAGTGAAGTATGCTCACTGTGCATTCACTTAGACAAACTATTCACAGGGCCTGATCTCCAAGAGTATCAAGAAATGGCACCTTTCAGAGTTACAGTTATAACAGCATGACTACAGAAATGATGGACCTAAGGATAAATATACCAGAAATGATACATCAAGCCAGAAAATGAAGGCATGGAGGCAGAAGAGCCTAGAGCAGTGCTTGAAAGGATAGGTACCTAGGCGTGTGTGAAAAGCCTGTGCCCTTGTGTAGGTGGATAAGATTTTTTTTTGTTTTAGGTTGGGGGTATTTTGTTAAACCTCAACAAGCCAGGAAATTGTTTAGGGCTTCCAAATTCTTTATATTTTTCTTCTAAGCTCATCAGCAACAATTCTAATCTTTTTTCTGAGATGCTTTGATAGTAGGAATAAAACTTAAAGTACCAGCATCTCATCCCTATAAAAGCAAGTAATCTGGCTTCCTTCAGCAAATTTTTTGACTTCTTAACACATGCTACAGATTAGATTTCAGTGGAGAAATTAGGTGATAGATGGAAAGTAAATATATGACCAAGCAAATAAAGAACAATAAACATACATAACAAGTACTACTACTGAGAATGTTGGCCATGGTGAGTTCTCAGAGGATGACTGGACTCAGGAGGGCATCTGCAGATGGAGTGGCCATGAAGACTGCTTTGAGTTAGTGATATTTGAATTAAGGCCGAAATGACAAGGTCGGACTCAATTGTGTGATGAATGCAGACAAAGGGGCAAGTAAGAACAAAGTCTCCAAGAGAGATGACTTTGCCATCAGCTTGGTGTGAGCACAGGGTACAGGCGTGACTCGTAAGTGAAGAGGTAAAGCAATACCAAACCAAACCAACCCATGGCTTCTGCAGATGCCAAGAAAGTAGACTGGAAGCCTCATGTGATGATTAATCCTCACAGGCAGCTTGGTTAGCTTTGGAATTGTAAAGATATGGTGAACCATTCCTGGAGGTACACTTCTGATATCCCCATGAGCACTATCTAATTATGGATGGATCCATTATGGAGGATCCATTATGAATATGGGTATCACCATTCAATGGGCTGGAGACCTGGATAAAGGAGAAGGTGGGCTAAGTGTCCCCATTTCTTCTTTCTCTGCTTTCTAGCTCTCCATGATGTGAAGGGCTCTTTTTCTGCCATGCCCTCCCCACCATGTTAGACTGAATGTCCTGAGACTAAATGGCATACATCCTGCTTCAAGTGCTTTACATCTGTAATATTAGGCATGATGATGCCCAAAGTAACTAACACTTCCAAGAAGGCAGCCAGTCAGACTCTGGATCAAATGGATTAAGATGATTGTTTGTCCTAGGAATGTCCCTAATGCCACGTCCTAGGCAACAACCCCACTCACTTTCTCCTCAGAGTTCTCTGTTTGTAGAATGGTGCATCAGTTCTCTTAACACAGTGGTAGCTTTTGCAACAGGCTGGTTTTTGTTGTTGTTGTTGTTGTTGTTGTTTTTTTGACCTGAAAGGCTTGATCTCGGGTCAATTCTCTGATTATTTTACCAAACTCACTCACAACGTCCTTTCTCTTGTAAAAACTTTCAACAGAGGTGAATGTTTGTGGTGATTTGTTAATTCAAGACAAGCTGGATTCATCTGGGAAGAGTGACCTTTAGTTGAGAAGATGCTTCTGTAAGATTAGCCTGTAGGAAAATCTGCTGGGCGTTTAACTTGAATTTGATGTGGGAGGTTCTGAGTTGCATAGAAAGTGGGCTGAGCAAGTCCCGAGGAACAAGACAGTATATCTGCTCCCTACCTTTGCTCTGTCCCTGCTTCCAAGTTCCTGCTTGGCTTTCCTTCATAACAAACTGACATCTCTAAGCCAAATAAAGCCTCTCTTCCCCAAGCCACTTTTGGCCAGCAGACTGACACAGTGAGCCTGGGTGAGCTTGTGTGGCTGCATTATAAGATCTTAATTATTCTGCAATGTTCCTTTTCATAGATTGACTGAGAATCTATGAAGGAAAGAACACTAATGTGTTTTTTTATCCTTAGGGTCAAACAGAGATGTACTCAGAAAATACTTTATTGAAAGGGAGACTAGACAGCAGGAAGAAATAGAAAAAATAGAAAGAGAGAAGGAATTTAAACTTCAAAATGTCTAAGCAATTCATTCCAGGTATATTTATGACAAAATGTGAATTAAATAGAGCATATAACATTTGGTAATTAAAATTATCCTTATCTGGAAATTTATTTCATTTGCCCTTTTAAGACCAAAAAGGAAAAGTAATCTCTCCCTAAATTCCTTTTAAAGGTGATGGTGTAGGTGTAGGAGCTGGTTTCTGCCAATGCTAAATTACACAGATTTGTGGAGAAGTTATTTGGTGTACTGACTGTCAGAAGGGAAATGAGATCGGGCAGAAAGGAAAATCCCTTCACAGAGTTAAAGCCTGACTGCTTACAGAGAGATTGAGACCGCACATGGCCTGTGCCAGGAGTTACCTACAAGGAGAATCACCAGGCAATTCAGAGGTTGACAGTGCAAAAGGAAAGGGGATCTCAGAGGGGACAGCATCAGCCCAGAGTGAAGAGCACTCCACCCTAAGTATGAGGAGGCAATGGCAGAAATAAAGAATAGGAGAGTTTAAGCAGACCCTGTGTGATGGCATTATTTTCTATGACAGTGGTCCTCAATCTTGGAGTCACTTAAATTTCATCTAGAAGCTTTAAGCAATAACAGCAGTAACAGCAGCAGCAGCAGCAGCTCCTCAGACAGTTAAAGTATGATTTCTGATGAGCTCTGTTGCTGTAAAAAAACCTAACCATGTTCTATAGCAGAGGCATGTGGAAGATGGAACTTTTGAACTAGAAAAGCAGTTGAATGCTGTAAACAGGGCTTAAAGGGCCATTCTGATAGGAGCCTTGAAGACAGGGCTTCTGAGGTCAGCGAGGATTGTGGAGGACCAGTCCAAGAGGTTTATAGTAGAACAGCATCAAAAACCGGGCTAGAGGCCATTCCTGTAATACGCTGGCAAAGAGCTGGCTGCATCCTGGTTTTGTCCTAATAACTTGCCTGAGGCTAAATTAAAAAGTAGTGGATTAAATTCTTTAGTGGAAGCAATTTCAAGGCAGCATAATATTAAATTTGTGGCATGATTATTATTAACAATTCTTAAGCAGGTCTGCAATGAGAAAAAGCAAGCAGAGGAGAAAGAAATATAGACTGTAGAGTCTGAAGAAGAAAGGGACATCATGAAACAGTGCTGCTACCTAGGCTTGTGTGGAGATACTGGCTGAGTACTGCCAAGGAGAGTACCTCTGTTCATCACTAAAATCAAGGGAGGGACGTCATTAGGGATAAATCTCACCCATCTGAACTTCCAGCTAATGGAAGAAGAGAAAGCATTTTCTGCTCCCAGAAAGCAGCTGAATAAAAACTCTTTTTTTAAAATGTTCTAGGGGCCAGGTTCTGCCAAGATGGAAGCCAAATGTGGCACTGTCCCTAATGTCAGCTTGACATAAGCTAGCGTCACCAGAGAGAAGGGAGCCTCAGTGGAAAAATTCCTCTCTGTAAGATCTGGCTGTAGGCAAGACTGTAGGGTAGCTTCTGAATTAGTGACTGATGTGACAAAGCACCTCCCACCATGGGTCCTGGTTTCTATAAGAAAATAGAATGAGCAAGTCATGTGGAGCAAGCCATGTGAAGCAAGTCAGTAAGCAGGACTCTACCGTGGCTTTGCATCAGCTCCTGCCTCTAGGTTCCTGTCCTGCCTTCCTTCCTACCTTCCTTCCAAATGAACTCTTCCCTCCCCAGCTTGCCTTTGGTCATGGTGCTTCATCACAGTAATAGTAACCCTAAGAAAAGGAGCATACAAGATGTGAGAGTAAAGGGGTCATGAGTTTCAAAGAGCTGCTGAGTCAGGTAGCGGATGTCAAGGAAGCTCTTGCAAGATGCCATGTGAGGTCATTGAGTGAAGCTGTGAAAGTGAAGTGTGGGCTTCAGTGGAGACCACAGATATTGGAGAAGCCAGAAGTAGGAGGCATCTACTAAGGAGAGCTGTGCACAACAAGTGAACCCAGCCCAAGGAAGAGATGTATATGCAGTCAGCAAACAGATGGGCAAAACTTCCTAAGTTTTTTGACTCTGGTCATGTAGCTAACAGGGTTTGCTCTTTGTCTGCTGTTTTTGTCTTGCTTTGGTCCAATATTTTCTTACTATGTCCCCACTCATCTCTTTTGAAGTGGTAACAATTAAAAAGTTGCCTTGAGCCTCAGAAGAGACTTTGAAATTTGGACTTTTAAAAAGTTCTGAGTCTTTCGCAGCTGGAGTAAGCATATTTTGGATTATGATATTACCACAAGCATTTAGAAAGCAGGGAATAGAATGTGGTGTATCGACTGGGAAATGTCCCCCATGGTCTCAGGCATTTGAACGCTAGGTCCTAGGTTGATGATGCTGTTTGAGGAGGTGTCAATGCTGTGTCCTTGCTGGAAGAAGCCTGTCACTGAGAGCAGGCTTTTGGATTTAAAAACCCCACCGAATTCTAGTTTGCTTTCTGCTTCCTGCTTATGGTTCAAGACATGAGACCTCAGCTGCCTGTTCCTGCTACCATGTCCACTACCTGCTTCCCTCTCTGTTATGGAATCCAACACTCTGCAAACATAAGCCAAATAAACTCTTTCTTTGATGAGTTGCCCTAAACATGGTGTTTAGCCACAGCAACAGAAAAAATAATGGACACAGGCCATACCATGAGGGTTATGTTAAAAACCCTAGGTGAATCTCTGAGATGAGGATGATTAAAATCTTTCAGCTGGGCAACATTCTGTAAGTCTGTTTACACATTCTGGTTTATTTAAGTGTGCCTGCAAAGGAGGGTAGAAGCAAGGACCAGATATCAAGGAAAGTGTCTCAATGTCATTCAGTTAGTGAGGACTTAAAATGGAGACTTTGGGCTCCAAGTTCACTATGTAGCCAGCACGGTGAGACAGTTTGGGGCATTGCTTCTGAGAACTTCTGAAGCCTCGTTGGTCTTTAGCCATCTGGCCTTCTTTTAAAAATTTCCACATTTTACCATAGCTTTTCTTCCCACATAGCTCAGTTTCCAGGTACCCACTGATTTTCCTTGCCCTGCTGGGACAGTAGGAAGGTGACTAAGCACTCAGTGAGAATGCATTTGTGGGATGTGTCCCTTGAAGAGAACATTGGCAAAGTGGGAAATGCAATGGAAGGTGGATCTGGGGAAAGAGGCTTTGAGGTTTCCTGGACTACCCCTGAAACCGCTTTGAAGGTTTGAAACATCAAAATAAGTTAGAAAAAGGATAGGGAAAAAGAGGAGAAGAAAATGAGAATTGAGAAGAAGAAACAGGACTTGACCTAAAGCTCTGGAGACTCAGTGTCCTCTGATTCACTCTACCCTCCGCATAGACCCCTGGGAAGCCATCCTGCTGCAGATTTTATTTTCCTATTGTTAAAATGAAAGATCTGAATAGATGTTCCCTATTTTGATTAATTTGTAATTGCTGTTTAAAAATCACCTGAAAATTTTGTAAATAAAAACAAACTCATCATTACCTCTCCTGGAACTTTGAACTGTCTGGGCTTCATCTAGTGTTTCTTTCACAGGGTTCTCTTATGAAATTACAGTAAACAGAGCAGAGTCTGGCATTGCCCCAGCTGAGATGGGATGCACATTCCAATGGTTTGTGAGGGTACTGGCTGTGCCTGGGAACCTGGATAAGGCTTCTGATCCAGAATATCTTCTTCTAGTGATATTAGGAGATGTATGGTACTTTCACAAATTAAGGCCTCTTTTATGTGTTTATTTTTGAAGGCATGACTCTGGTAAATGGCAGGTTCTGCATTCACGCGTACAATTATTTTAGTTGTTATTTGTACTCTGGCTGTTATGCAGTTGGTGGTCTGTGGTTGCTCCTGAACACTGATCACTGATCACTACATAATGGTCAGGAGGGAGAGACTATGTTCCCCAGTCTTCTCTACTTAGAATGTGATTGGTGAGAGACTATAGTTATTAGTGAACTCTATAGGCTGAAAACTCATGCTCATTTGAGATTTCCTTCCCACTTTTAAGTTTTGTTGTTTTTGTTTTTATTTTAGTGCTGATTTTAATAAGAATTACTCATTTGTCTATGAAGGTGATTATTCTACAAGACTTGTTTTAGAAATCTGGGCTCTTGCCCTTTTACTTTATGTTATGGTCCAACAACGGCGTCTATTCTTTCTTTATTTCTCTCTCTATCTCAACTGTGTTTGTTTATCTCTATATGAAGACTCATCTAATTTGTCCTAACCAGGGACCACAGTTCTCAGCAGCAGCAGGCGAAGCTAGATATTCGTAGCCTGCTGTAAGTATAAGAGGTGATCTCTGGAATCATACCTAAATTTTACACAATGCTGTATCCTCCTCACAGTTTGAGTTCCTAGAGAATTTGTAATATTTGGAAGTGATCTACAAGTAAATACTTTTTAAAAAACAGGTTATTTACAGTGATTGTGAGATTCAGCTTTTCTTGGCCTGCTAATAACTTAGCACTCACTCATTTGCATTGCAAGGTTTCTATGGTTTGTAACTGTCAGCTCCCTGTCCAGGTAACAAAATAACCAAGATAAATCACCTCCAAAGGTGGAAGGGCTTATTGTGGATCCTTGTTACAAAGATTTCAGCTCTTGGTCACTTAAAACTGTATGAGACTGCGGTACCATTATTATACATCATAACAGTGCATGATAAAGGATGTTTGCTCACCTCCTTGTGGCCATGATAAGGGGAGGGTGAGTAATGGTCCCAATATCCCTTTAGAGTCTGACCTGCCAATAATCTAGCTTCCTCTCACTAGACTTCACCTCCTAAAGTTTCCATCACAGGCTAAAACACAAGACATTTTAGGACACAATAAATTCCAAACTACTGTATCTTCCAAAAAATCTTGTTGCATGTTATTTTGTTTCCTCCACTCTCTCCATTCTTGTGCATTTTTCTCTTACAACACACGTCTCCACTATTATAGCAAGGTTTGGAAAAGGAGCAGTGTTCATCATCGTGCTTGTGGAACAGCCTTAAATTAATGATCACAACTAAGAAAAGTAGACATTTACAGTATTCCCACTTTAGAGAAAGAGAATATAGCATTGAGAAGCAATCCATAGCTTGCTCAAGGTCATGAAGGTATACACTGAAAGAGGCAGGATTCAAACCCAAGTCTTCAAAGTTTGTTGCCAGCTCCTGCCCCCTTTGAACTTATTACAGCTGTTGCTTTAGTCATCACTGTGACCTGTATCTAACCCACTCCTCACTCACTTAATAAGTGCAGTGAGTAATAAGACTGAGAATGAAAGTGTATGGAGACTGTTGGTCCAGAACTCTCCTATGTAGGCAATTTCCCTGTGTCTCAAATAACCACAAAGAGGCTTAATATTAATTATAAATGCTGAGCCAATAGCTCAGGCTTGTTCCTAGCTAACTCCTACATTTTAAATTAATCCGTATTTCTTTCATATGCTCTGTCATGTGGCTTGGTATTTTTTCTGAGTACAAGAAGTTCATTTCCTTCTCTCCACATCTTCTCCTGATTCTTCTTCTTTGTGCCCCCTTTTTGTCTCCAAGTCCCGCCTAATCTCTACCTGTCCAGCTATTGGCCAGTCAGCTTCTTTATTAACTCAACCACAGTAATATATTCACACAGTGTAAAAGAATATTCCACAGTCTCCTGGGGTACTTTGGGGGACACAATGGAAGCAATGGTAACTTGAAATGCTGATCCATTTGATCCTTTGTTTTTTGGGTTTAATTTTTTCTGTAGTACTTGGTTTATCTAGATTTTCTTTACTGAGGCAAATTTGTCTAAGTCATAATTTCTTAAACATTTAGTCTTCAAAGATTTCAAAATTATTTGACAGAGTACATATTCAATGCAGAGATTTTTAAATTTGTTCCCATTTGTTAATTATTTTTTCTGTCACTTCTAAATTTTTTATTTATATGTTTCTTTTGTCAAAATTTGAGTTAGTTAGTATTTTGAATATCTCCTTGAGCTTTTCAAAGACCTGTATTTTAACCTTTATTATCTCTGTAGGTTTTTCATTTTTCTGTTTCACTGAAAATTTGAAATGTATTGAATTTCTTGGCAGCATGAAGTAAAGTCAGCATAATGGTGAGTGCTGACTGCCAACTTAATGGAATCTAGAATCACCTGGACTATATTAATTGATG
Source organism: Sigmodon hispidus (assembly GCA_004025045.1). NCBI lineage: Eukaryota > Metazoa > Chordata > Mammalia > Rodentia > Cricetidae > Sigmodon > Sigmodon hispidus. The sequence goes on from PVIH01008121.1 coordinate 39,667, forward strand.
TGAAAAGATCCATATAATTGTGTGTAGCATCATTCCATTGTAAAACTAAAGAAAATGTATTGAGCAACAATATGCCATTATTACTGTCTGCTTCTTGACTATGGATATAATATCCATCTGCCTTAAACTCCTGTTATCTTTATACCCCCATAATGTACTATACTATAAACTATAAGTAAAAATAAACCTTTTCTCACTAGAGTCTCTTTTTTCACAGTAATCAACACCAACAACAACAAAAGAAACGTACAATCACCTTTCCTGACCATTCTCCATGCCCATTATATTTGCAAAATAAAGACATGACTCTTCTTCTACTTCTTCTTTTTTCTTCTCTTTAGGCTAGTTTTGATTGTTAAGCTACTGAGATACTTTAAATGAGAATAGACCCCATAGGCTCAAACATTTAAATGCTTGGTTCAAAGTTGGTAAAACTGGGAATGATTAGCAGGTATGACCTTATAGAGAAGGTATGTCAGTGGGGTTTTGAGGTTTCAAAAGCCCACACTATTCTCAGTTCTCTCTCTCTGTCTGTCTCTCTCTCTTTGTCTCTCTGTCTCTGTCTCTGTCTCTCTCTCTCTCTGTCTCTCTCTCTTTCTCTCTCTCTCCCTTGCATGTACAGATCAGAAGTAAGCTCTCAGTTACTGCTCCAGCACTGTACATTGGCCATGTTCTTTACCATAGTGGTCACAGTCACCTTCTGAAACTATAAATAAACTTCCAATTTCATGTTTTTCTTAATAAGTTGTCTTGGTCATGGTATCTCTTCACAACAATAGAACAGTAACCAAGACAGCTAGCATTTTTATTTCATGTGTGGATGTGTCTTTCTGAAAATTTTATGATTTATAGTAGAGTTGGCCAAGTATAGCCAGGAGACTAAATCTAGGATATCATCTGGTTTTGTTTTTGGTTTTGTTTTTCCAAATAAAATCTTATTGGAACACTGCCACACTTATTTCTTTACTTGTTTTCTATGGATATTTTTGTCCTACATTAGCAGAATTAAACAGTTGCTACAGACAGCAGATGGTACATATAGCCAAAATTGTCTATCATCTGCTTGGAATATTTCCTATCTGTTCTTGGCTTGTAAAACCTAAAACATTTACTATTTTTATAAAAAGCAGTTTTTCATCAACACCCTCATTCTTAGATTTTTTTTTTTCTTAATTTCTTTGTCATGCTGCTGCACGCAGAATTTGAGTGCAGTGATTTTCTGTTGCTCACTTAACATGTGAGATAGCTGTTCCTCTCCAATAGGATTCTTGGTGGTGACAGACATATTAGGACTGTGTGATGTTGTAGTCATTAAACCACATGAAACTTACAGGAACTTTGTATGTGCAATGGAGAAAGTTCCACTTCATAGTCACATGAGGCTAATGGCTACTGAACTGAGCTGTAGTTTAAAAAGAAAGGGAGAGATTAAGAATACATCTAGTTTCCTAGCTCCAGAACATGCTCTTCCTTTGTTTTGTGGAGACAGGGAATCTGGAAGAAGCTGTTTCATACATTCTTAGACATGGCTTCTTCCCCTCCTTCTCACTTTTTCTCTTAGTGTCTCTGTTCTTGGCAGTTTATATCTGTTCTCAGTTGTGTATCCTGAGTTTGAGGTTTTTTTTTTTTTCCAGAAAAGAGATATTAAAGATGAGTGAATATTTTCTATGCTCTCCACCATTCTGAACCAGGCTGAACTTCAGAACTGTTTCTTCTACTCATGTGAAAACCTGAGTCTGAAAAGCAACATTTCAGGTCCCACCACTGTCTAGAGAGGTGGGTGACCTCTCCAGGGAGTGGTTATCTGCATCCAAGGCTGTCTCGGGGCCTCCAGGCTTTTTAAATGTCCCTACTCTGTTGCTTTCACATATAGTTTTAAATACAGTTGGGATTTGTGATGATATATTCTGCTTGCACTTTGTGGGTTAATAACACGATGATCAGTAGAATATCATTTCTAGGGGATTTTTAGGTTTCCTTTGTTAGTTATCTGTTGCATCACTTTTCTCAGGATTTAACAAGACTGCAGTGCTATACCACCTTCCTCAAATTTCCTGTTAGGATTCCCACATGTGATGCATTCAGTCCACCTCGGCATAAGGCTATTGCTGGTCTAGCACCACCCCATTAGTTTTCAAGGTAAGTAATTGAGGAAAAGTGATTTGTTTATACTCCCAAAGCCAGACAAGAAAAGCAGGCATTGAAAGTATTCCTAGACTTAACTTCCAGTGTTTTTCTTTTTACATCCTACAAATAGAGGAATATTTTGTAGTTAGAATGATCTACCAACTTATCTGTTAGTATGGTACAGCAACTGATTTTCCAGTCTGGTAATTCCCCATAACTGTATTCTTTTCCCAGACTGATGTTAAGTCCCAGTGAAAAATAAATAATTTTGTGCAAGTAATGGACTCAAATTTTTTTCTTTTATATATTTTATTTTGTGTGTGTGTGTGTGTGTGTGTGTGTGTGTGTGTGTGTGTGTGTGTGTGTATGCATTTCTGCCACTGCCTATGTTTGGAGATTGTAGGATAAATTGTAAGACTCAGTTCTCCTGCCATGTTTTCAGGAATTGAACTCAGGTCACCAAAATTGAAAGCAAGCACCTTGACTACAGAGTTCTTGCCCTGATTCTGGTCCTCAAAGTTTTAAAGTAGAGATGGGAAAGGAGGCTGAAAGATGAGGATTCAGGGCTATGTCTAGACTCACAGATTATGGAGAAACAGAAAGATTTAAGAGTTCAAGGGAAGGGTCTGATCTTCCTCCGCTTACTGGTGATCTAAATTCTGGTGCAATAGCTGATTCTCTCGTACTTTTTGTTTTTATTTAATTTTTTCCCATATCTACTACTACTCCCCCTCCATCCCCTCCTCCCAGTCCTCTCTCAGCTTTCTCCCACTCCACCCCTCATCCATTCCTCAGAGAGGGTAAGGACTCCCAGGATGAGTCAATTCTGTCAGGCATATACAATTAAGGTAGGATCAATTCCCTCCCGCCAAAATCAAGGCTGAGTAAGGTGTTCCTCTGTAGGGGATGGGCTCCAAGAAGCCAGTTTATGCACCAGGAATAAACTCTGATCCAACTGCGAGAGGCTCTACAAACTGCCCACTGTGGTCCATATTTAGGAACCATCCATGAAGTTTCCTCAGCTGTCATTTCAGAGTCAGCGAGCTCCTAATAGCTCAGGCCAGCTGTCTCTATGGGTTTCCTCACTATGATCTTGACCCCTTTGCTCATGTAATCTCTCTCCCCGCCATCTTCAGCTGGACTGGGAGCTCGGCCCAGTGTTAGCTATGGATCTCTGCATCTGCTTCCATCAGTTGCTGGATGAAGGGTCTATAATGATAATTAGGGTGGTCAATCATTTGATTATAGGGGAAAGCCAGTTTAGGCACCTTCTCCACTATTGCCTGGAGTGCTAGACAGGTCATCTTGTGAATTCTTGGGTGTTTCTCTAGCACCAGGTTTCTCTTTATCCCCTCAATGGCTCCCTCTGTCATGATATCTATTTCTTTTTTCTCCCTCTCTGTTGCTCCCTCACTCAATCATCCCATTCTCTCACATTCTCTTCTCATCTCCCCTTGCTCTTTTCTCTCATCCCCTCATATGATCTGAATTTGCTCAGGAGAACTTTTCTATTTCCCTGTTCCAAGAATATCCATGGATGTCTTTCTTAATCTCTCATATTTCTAATATTTTTGTTACAAATGGAAAATTGAAAAATGTAAAGCTCTGTGTGTGTGTGTGTATGTGTGTGTGTGTGTGTGTGTGTGTGTGTGTGTGTGCTACGTGTGTACAGATGTCTAGGAGGTCAGAAGAGAGCCTTGGATCTTCTGGTGTAGATATATACATGATTAGGGGCTGGTAACTGAACTTAGGTCCTCTGGAAGGTACACACAACACATATGCAACACACAGGAGTGCGTGTGCACACACCCACACAAGTAAGTAAAAAATACTTTTAACTGCTCAGTCATTTCTCTAGTTCCTAACTTGTTTTTATTGAGACAGGGTCTCACTATGTTGTTCAGGCTAGTCAAAAACTCATACTTTTTTGCCTGAGACATGTAAGTAGCTAGGACTATAGGCCTGTTGGCAAGAAGACAGGGTAACCAATGTAATTGTGCCTGGGATGGTCCTTGGTTCATGCCTGCTGCCTGATGTTGATCAATTTCCCTTTTTAATCCAGCTCCTCCAGTGTTTGTGCAGAGCATCTCAATTCCAAAACAAAAAGCTGAGGCTCCTTCATTTTATCACACACCTGCAGGAAACTTGACATTGGCAAAATGAAGATGGCAGGGTAATCAGAGAGAGAAACTTTGCCCAGTGATTTTTCACTTCAACAATTGTTATCAAGGGTTCCAGCTGGATCTTTCCTAACTGTTTGTGTGAAAGAAGGTCCAAATGATTCCAAGGAAGTAGTGTGTATGACACTCCCCCATTAACCTCGCAGCTCTCAACAAGTCACTAGAGAGCAGTACAGAACCCAACTAGTAAAGCTATTAGCAAAGCAAAGACAAAGCTGAAGAAAGGCATGCCTTTCCTAAAGAGGATTAACACAGTGTGGGAAATCCTGTCCGTATCAAATTTTTTTTCCTGAAAAGAAAATTATTTTTACAGTGTACACACCAAATTGATATTTGTCTTTATACTGCCAGATGTGCCAAGTGAAGCTATGCATCCTGCTTGAAGTGTAAGACATCACTATGACAACCAGTCCCTTTAGGTTTTTCTTAGTAAATGGTTATAATTAATGACAGTGTGAAATAAAACAATTCATGAAATTATCATCATCCATTTTAATTCCAGATGTTTGAGATTTCTTGGTAGCATGAAGTACCACTGGGGTCTGAATAGCTGGTAACTTTAGATTATGTGAGGAGATTGAAGAGTGCACATAGTGAAGTACCCATCAAGGCAACCACATTCTGAATAGGTGCTATTGCCCCATCAACCTCATACACAGAAGAGGCATCAGACTCTATAGACACAACCATCTTTACTGAGATGTGGTAGACTCAGAAAAATTACACTGAATTATACTCTCAGATATGAAGAATCACTGGAATTTAGCTACTACTACAATACCACACACACACAGACACACACACACACACACACACACACACACACACACACACACACACACACAAAGTTGCCAAGTTTGGTAATAGGAGGAATCTAACATTTACTTGACCTTTAGATCCTGTCTTAGTTAGAATTACTATTGCTGTGAAGAAACACTATGACCAAAGCAACTTGGGGAGGAAAGGCTTTCTTTTTCTTATACTTTTACATCACTGTTTATCACTGAAGGAAGCCAGGGCAGGAACTCAAACAGGGAGGGAACCTGGCGGAATGTGCTGATGCAGAGGCCATGGGAGGGTGCTGCTTGCTCCTAATGACTTGCTCAGCCTCTTTTCTTATAGAATACAGGACCACCAGTGTCAGGATGGCCCTACCCACAATGTGTTGGGCTCTTCCCACATCATCACTAACTGAGAAAATGCCCTACAGGATTGCCTACAGCCCAATTTGATGGAGGCATTTTTTTCTGTTAAAGTTTCCTCCTTTCTGATAACTCTGTCTTGTGTCAAGTTGATGTAAAGCTAGGCATCACAAACCTCTTTGGATAATTAAAGGTAGAGCCAGTAACTTGGTCTATTTTATGTTGCTATAACAGAAACTGAGATTGTACAATATAAAGAAAAGAAATGGGAGGTTGGAAAATTGACTCAGTTGTTAAGAACATTTGTTACTTTTGCAGGGGACCCAAATTTAGTTGCCAGAATCCACATGGTGGCTCACAAACATTCCAGTTTCAAAGTATCTGACATCTTTTTTTCTGACCTTCATGGGCACCAAGCATTAGTATGATACACATAACATACAAGCAAAACTGTCATAAACAAAAATGAACATATCTAAACATTGAAGAATAATTTTATTTAGTTTTCATAGCACTTAAGAAAGCAAGTTCAATATCAAACTTTGGTATCTTGCAGGGACCTTTTTGGTGCCTCATAGTCTGCTAACAGAACACACATGTCAGCCAAAGGGAGGAACAGGAGACTCAAGGAAGCCAAACTCAGCTAGAACAAGCCCTGTCACAGACAACCTGAATCTACTCATGATGGCAGTGCCCTAATGGCCTTTTGAGCCTCTTCTACCTCCTGGTATAATAGTGGCAATTAAATTGCCATGTGATTTTGGAGGGGATTTCAAAACATAGCCATTGGGAAGCTAAATTCCTACACTGCACCTGAGTGCCACACATTGGTTAAGTGCTGTTGCAGATGCATTCCCATTAGAATTTCAGCAGTAATTTAAGAGAAAAGAAAAGAAACCTGAAGTGGAAACTAAGACATATTCATTGCTTAAATCATTTATGAGATGAGAAAACTCTGGTTCCATAGACTATAGATGTTCCTCACTGACCACAGGCTTCAAAAACTTGTCCTAAATGTCAGGAAGGGGTGGGGGAAATAAACAGAAAGAACTGCAATTTCCCTAAGTGTTAAAATTTCCAAGAATCAGCTATTGAAATACTTCCTATGCCATAGGCCACACAATATAAGTGACAGAATTACTGTCACTCATAAAGTATGGGAAGAGTATGGGTATTCAGGATGGGAGGAACAAAAGACAAGTTGTCTGCTGCAGTGATAGAATTATGTTCACAACAACAGTGTGGGCATGCAGATTGGTTTAAATCCTCATTTAAATTAAAGAACTCAGTTTTATTGCAAAATCATTTATCCATTTACAGCATAGGCAACAGGGAAAAGTGAATGCAGACCTCTAAAGTCCGGATGCTTTTTGAGCCATCATTTAGCCTACTGGGGGTGAGCTATCATGATTTTCTGTCTAAAGGCTGCCTTTCCTGAAGTCTTTCCTTTGAAAAGATTGTCAGATTTCTTAGGTAAGAAATAGCTTTTTTGGGGATTTTTGTTTTGCTATATCCTAATAGCACTGGCTATAGAACTGCAGAAATTTTTCTTTTCATGGACCAGTTGGGAAACAAGATCCCTGTCTCCATCAATTCTCTAGTCCAGTACACTGAGAAAAAGTGCCATGACATTATATCAGTCTTTCTGGTCCACTCTCCCACTGCTGCAAAGGTAACTGTGCATGACTGTGATTCATATCTTCTCACAGTTACTTCCCATTTCACTGAAATAAACATGTAATTTGGAGATGAATGTTTTTCTATTTCCACAGTATCATATTTTTTTGCTACTCTCCCCTTTATTTTTATAAATGAAATATGTTGCATGGGTATTAAGTAATTTTCCTTTAATAAACTTGGTAGAGATCAGGCTGAGAGGAGCAATGTCACCACATCTTTATTCTTCCTCTATTCTTAAGCTTATGAATTTTCTTTAACTGGGAAGAGAATTGAGTTTGGACATCATTCCTGATATTAATTTGGTCATGAGAAAGGTGATTAAATTTTCTTACCTTAATTTCTCTATGTTTTAATTGAAGATAACACAAAGTATACTTCATGTTGAGAAGATGAGATATGATCATGTTTATAGAAGGGCATTATCATATGAGAAGGGCATATAAGAAATGATAAATTGCTTCCATAATGTGGTAAGTGTGCCAGGTGGTTGGCATGTTTGAGGGACTGTGATATAAGAATGAATCTTGATGTTAGAGTAAGTAATTCATACCATTGATTCCTGCAGCATCTACAGTTGAGCACCAGGCAATGTCTTAGGCAATGAGCAGTCCCTGTTGTTAAGCCTATTGAGTCATGGAAGAGAGTAAATGGCATACTTCATATCACTGCAAGCTTAGCAACAGGATAAAAGAACTCAATCCAGACTTGAGAGATCTGGGTAGGAATCTCCCTAGTAGGTAGGATATATGGCTTGAATGAAAGGCGATTGCTTTTGAAGAAGACAATAGTGTGACCAGCTCTCTGCAGGATCCTGGAGACACATAAAAATATGGAACATTGAATATGTCCTGGCTTTCAGTGTTTTCAACTTACTGTGAACCAACCAACCCCTGACATGAGCAACTTAAGAGAGTTAAGATTTCTTTGGCTCATGGAGATTCCAGAGGATTTCAGCCTATCATGACAGTCTCAATGGGAACAAGAGACTGCTGTTTCCATCTTTTTGGTCAACAGGGAGGCAGATGGAAGGACATATTCCTCAAAAGATCACACCTAGTGACCCACCACATCAGCCAGGTCCTATTTCCTAAGGTTTCACAACTTTTCCAAAACAAAGCCTCCAACTAGGGACTTGATGCCCAAATCCATGTCTGTGCAGGATGTTTCACATCCAAACCACAGTAATGAGCAGCATAGACACTGTAAGCAGCAAATAAAAGAGCTGAGGCTGGTGACAGAAAAAGGTCAGAGTTTTAAGATCACATGCCTATTAAAGGTCTTAAACGTTATGTTATAGAGAGCACAGAAACATTACTCAGGGGAGCAGAGTTACTAGATGGATGGAAAGGCCACTCTGGCCAGAGGATGAGGTAGCTTGGGATCGGGAGGCACTGCTGAGGCCCAGACCAAGTGGAGAGACTTGGGTAGCTAGTCACTAAAGGGAGAAGTGGAGCAACTCAGTAGAAGCCTGAACTGGTCGGCTGAACCTGACTGACAGGTTGAATGTGATGGCACATGCTTTGCCATCACCTAAAAATAGTGGTTCTCAACCTTCCTGATGCTGTGACTCTTTAGTACAGATGCTCATGGTGTGGTGATCCCCAACCACAAAATTACTTTCGTTACTATTTTGTAACTGTAATTTTGCTACTGTCATGAACCATTACATAGATTTCTGATGCGATCCCAAACGAGTCAAGACCCACACTTGACAACCTCTGACTTAACTATGGAAAGAGAAGCTGGGTAGAGAGAGGCAGAAGTGCAAAACATAGTACAAAGCCCAGACATTCCTGGCTGTGCATCTGGAAGCAGACATGAGTACCTGAAGGTCTATTTCTACAGACAATAAGTCTGAGAGTGGATGACAGTGGACCAAAGCCGAGCTCAGTGCTTGAAGCATGGATGACCTGCTTAAGAGCACCATCTGGTATATCTTTCATTTTTGATGTATTTTTTTCATTCTTTAGAAATTGCATTTAAGAGTTTTAAATGTGTTTTCCTTGTTTTTGAGTAATTTTCCACCTTTATGCATATTAATACCTATTCTAGTCTTCTTTGTCATCGTCCTATGACTCCTGGGTCAGTGTCAGTGCCTCTTATCTTAATATTATATTACTTCACATTCCAGAAACTTTTAAAATTGTGCACAAGGGTTTGTGCTTTGGTCAGATTTTAGATTTTTCACATTCCTGTAAACGTGTTGGTCTTTTAGAATAGATTATAATTAAATTACTAGTGTAATGGTTTGAATGTTTGGAGAATCTTACTTTTCATTGTTTACTTTTTTCTTTACTTTTTATCTTTTCTGGGTTTTTTTTTTGACAATTCCATATATGTTTACAGTATATTCTGATAACCTTCCCCATTTTCTTCATCTTCCTCACTCCTCGATTACCACCCACTCCCGTTCCTACCATCTCTTCTCTAGACCAATGACTTTAGGTTTAGTTTGGGTAGCTGTGTGCTTTAACCTGGGCTATCTGCATGAGCACTGGGTTGGAAGTATCTGGAGCCTACACAACTGGAGAAATTGGTGGGTTCTTTCAAACTTTGTTATGATAGTTCAGAATTCTCTTTACTCTGGCATGTGTGTTTAGCCATTTCACATTTGTGACAATATGGTCATCTACAAAGTCCACACTCAAGGAATTGTGTGATCAAGTGAAAAGGAATTGTGTAATATTTTAAATAAGTGAACAATTTTGCATTGGGTACTTTCAAAGCTGTTCTGTGATATATAAGACTCCCTTTCGTGGGTTAGACAGACATTTCCTACAAATGCACTTCAAATATCTCATACATTTGAAAATTTCTCCATGAGTTAGTAGAAATACCAAACATTTTCAACTTGGGAGTAATATTGTAAAAGACAATTCAAAAACTGGTGGTCCACAGCTAAGTGCTAAGAAATGGACTCTTTAAAGAATGTCAAGTGAGTCCTGTTCCTTCCCACGAAGTCATCTGCTTCATGGGGAAGACAAAGGAGGAGAAGATTCTTTAAGTTAGGGCCACTTTCCCACCACATCATGAAGATCTTTCACTTTTTAGAGCTGGGATATCTGGCCCTTCCTGGAACTGATCTAATAACAATTTATTCTTTATATAGTTTGGCTAAATTTTTTTTTGAAGGAGAGCTATGAGCAATATCCATCCTCTTGTAGTCCTAACAACAAACTGAGTCCCTCACTCTGGGAACCAATGAGTTTATTTGCTTTCTTACAGAGCATAGGTGAGGGATACCTACGGGGCAGATGCTCCTTCCCTAAAAGGCAGCACTGGATCATCTTTACCCAGATAGGATGAGGGCTTCTTAAAACTACAAAGATGGAGTTCCTCTCCCATTGTCTCCCCCATTCTCTGCACTCTAGCACCTCTCTGAGATCAACTGCAAGGTAGAGTTGTGTACAACAGGATACAGGAAGCAGCTAGATGCTTAGAGGAGGGCCTTGTGATACCCCCCACCCCTCCAGTTAACAGGTCCAGCTAGGATAAATTTTTTATGAGCAGGAATGGTTGAACTCTCCAAAAAATGAATGTTGCTTGGATCTGGGAATAGTTACACTCAAAATATAGCCAGTTATTAGACCTGGATGGAGATTGTTAATCACACATAAAAGACGACAAAACCAAGGGCAGAGAGAATTACTTCTATATCAAGTGTCTGTGTCCTAGAATGAGTTCTCAGTATTGTTGGTCTTCATTCTGACCTGGCTTGGGACTGCCCCACAGAATTCAGTTTGTTATTTCAGCTCAACGAACATAAAAATGAAATGCTGTGCTGGGCTCTAAAGACATTCAGCTTTTACAGCACAAAACAAAGCCTTATTCAGACTCCAGAAGAATCTAGTAACACTCATGAGGAGCTGCCTATTGGAAAAACATTCTTTCTCTTTCTGGTTTAGCAATTTTACAAGAGAGTAATGATGAGACATTGGCCAAGTCACAGCCCTGTAGTTTATGTTACTCTCCTGCATTCGGAAAAGACATCTCAAGCTCTCTCTCTCTCTCTCTCTCTCTCTCTCTCTCTCTCTCTCTCTCTCTCTGTGTGTGTGTGTGTTTGTGTGTGTGTGTGTGTGTGTGTGTGTTCATGTGCCTGTGCACACACATTTAAATACAAGGACAAGAATCTGAGGTGAACAAACGTGGTGCTCTGCCAGACAGCAATGGCTCCCACTTAGGTCAACATTTTGTGAGGCATAGAGCCATCTAATGGGGCCTGCGGAGTACCAGAGAACAAATGGAGGAAAATTATCACATTTGGGGTGCCCACCCTGTCTGAATGGATGCCTATTCTGAATGTGCATTTGCCCCCAGGGTTTTATGAAGACGAAGGAAAGTTTGAACAAGATGCACTCACTCTATTCGGTTTAACAGTTTCTCCCTGTGTCTACCTGATGGAGGCATTGGGTTGTGGAACTCATCTTTTAACCTCAGCACCAAAAAATACATAGCAGTGTGGTGAAAACAGAATAATTCTTTGTCTTGGTCACTGCTTCGGGAATGATTGATGTCTCACTAAACTTGCAGGGTTTCCCAGACTGCCACTCACCAGCATCAAGGTCTTCACAAAAGGTAGCTTCATCTCATTCGCACAGACAGGACTGGGAACCTTTCTGTAGAAATTGTAGCAACAATTAGTTTTTACTGGATGGCTTCAATACAGTGGCCTGGTACCCTTTTGTCCTGAAATATGTGTCTCGTGCCTGTCTCTGTTCTCTCTGCCTGCAGTGAATACAAAAGAAACTGTTGCCCCAGGTCTTGCAGTAGAAAGAACAGTATCTGATGATATTTGAACAGAGCATGTGTCTCTTGGGCAGAAGTATGTTCTACTTCCCTATTAATGTTGTCTGATGAGTCTGGTGTGGGCAACCATGTCACAGTGTCTATCTACACACAGGTAAGAAATTGTCCCTGAGAGACAGTAACAATCCCCCCAAACCTCATCACCTCTGATAATGGTAAATTACAATTAAATTATGGCTTTTCAAATCTGAAGTCATGATTTTCTTATTCTCACTTTCATAAGGACTGGTAGCTGAAGGGACCACAAGGCACAGAGGACCAGGTAATATAAGCACGCTGGGCTGAACTGAGGTTACAGAGATTAAAGATCAGTCTTGTTTAGAAGTTCACCTGTTCTAGGGCTTGGCTAACAATACAGCAATCCAAATATTTATGAAACAAGCATAACCTTTATTTCCTAAGAGCTGTTACATAACGGCACAGTGTGTGGGATGAAAGTATACCACTTAGCATGTTCTCTATAGAGGAGACATTTGAATAATTCGATGTGATTAGTGCTGTCACTGTTTTAGCCATAACCACCACCCTTCCCACAGGAATCTCAACATGCTTCTCCATTTATTTGCAACAAATATTTTTAAAAGGTTAACTATAAGGGTAGGTATTATTGAGGAAGAAATAGAAATGGATTTGATCTCAGACTGTATGAGTCTATTATAGGTTTTTAAAATAAAATCGAATTTAAATAAGCATTTCCAATGCCCCCAAACAAAAGATATAAACTTACTTGTTATCTTTTAATGACACAATTATACATAATGAAACTATTCCAAGAATCTTTAAAACATGTAAATTTGATCTTATATTCCTAAAAGAGCTACAATTTAAGAACAAAAATGTCAGTAACAGATATTTCAAACTGTTCAGTGAACACATCCGCAGCTATTCTGGAAGCATTTTCTATATATAGCGCATGAAGAAAGAAAAACTAATAGTACTAGCCTCGATGTTCTTTTTGAAAGAACTTTGCAAACTTGAAATTTTAAGCAAAATATTAATGGCATTAAATTAATGTGTACTGTTAAGATTTACAAAATGTTTTATCTTTTGAGAGAGAGACAGAAAAAAAGACCCACTAAAAACGGCATGCAAGTCATGAGCAAACCTCTACAATGTTTCTGGTTCGAAGATTTTAATTTTTACAACTGGAGAATGAAAGACAATGAGCTTGGGAGAAGTTCCTACACAGATGGTAGGGAAGATGTCAACCCCTGTGAGGACTGTCCCCAAAGACTTGTAGGCCAACATGATAAGGACCCAGTGACTGGAAGTGAGGCGATTTGGGCATCAATAAGGAAGAGTATTCAGTGGTGAGAATATGTCAACTGTGCTTTAACCACACATTCAAAATGCTGCTGAGAGGGAGAACAGGGTGCTTACCTTTGGGAATGCCAGGGAATGGATTCACTGTTTTGAAAACTGACAAAAGGAAAGAAAGCATGCAGCATTTAACTTACCTTTTCTACTTATCACCAGTGTCTGAAGAAAAGTTTCATCTGAGGAAAAGAAACTTTCTACTTCTTGGCAATATTTTAGCTGATAAATGAAGGAGAGATGACAGAAAGCCTTTTGCCACTACTGACGAACTGGCTGTGGATATCAGACACTACAGAAAGGAGACAAACATTCCCATTTTGCCTCCTGGAGACACATAGCTGTGATGGTGTCTTGCTCAGAGTAGAAGGAACAAGCATGCTAATGAGTCTAGAGTTACCTAGCAATGTATGGGAATTATAAATGACAAGGGATTTGTTATAACTAAGGCAGAGAAGTATGGACAACTGTATCCAGAGACAGCTCTAGAGAGTGAAAACAGCTTGATTCTTCCAACAAATAAAGAAAAGGTCACAATAAGAGAGTGGGTGATTCGACAGGGTTTTGTTTCTTAGGAACTTCAAAGATATACAGAGCAACACTGTATAAAGTGAGAAAAATATATTTATAAGACAATTAGACATCTTGATACTTTGGCTATATTTTTTATGGCAATAAGGAATTTCTGATGTGTTTGGTCTGATAACACAATGGTATTCTTAAGACACAAAATTCACCCAGTACTTGAGATACTAATTTCTAAATAATACTTACTACCAAAAGGAGCCAGAGGTTCTTGGATATCTAACTTAAATCAGAACAATATCCTTCCAAAAGTGTGCTCAGAAAAATCATTAACCCAAACCATTATTACCAAATTAATTAAAGCAAGCAAACTTTTTTATTCATGTTCAAGGCATCAGCATTGGACATGAGGAAGATAAGATTTTTATAGCTCAGGGGCAAGGGGTTTCCAAGTAGAGGATTTGGTGGGCAAAATCAGTGGGGTTACAGGAACAGAACATAAGCATGATCAATTAGTCATAGCAACCTCCTGAAACAAAGACATGATTGCAAGGTTGTAACAAGGTAGTTATAACAACCTTTTGAAACGAAGATAGGGTTGCCAGATGGTTATAATAGCTTTGTGAAACAAAGGCATGGTTACAATTTCCTGAAACAGGTAGTGTAGAACTATTTGTAGTTAAGGTCACAGGTAAGACACAGCCTAATCCTTGAGAAACAGAGATTTAATTATAAGCAGGAATGAGCCTAACTTGTCTTTACGATAAATGGCTTTCAAGCCTAAAATGGAGGCAGGTTGGTTCTTCACTGTGGACCAATGTGACACAGGAGCATTTTGAAAGGAGTGCTCTTAGCTGAGCTTGTAGGCTTCAACATTAATATTTAAAAAAACAAAATCCAAATAACCACAAAAGGTTACAATACTTTCTTTTTTCTTTTTTTTTTTAAGGAAAGAAACCAAACGGACTTAAACTTTATTCCATCTGCAACAGAGAAAGGAGCCATCCATGCTGCCCAAGCACAGCTGAGTGGACCATGAGGACACCGAGCAGACTCATTTAAGTCTCTTCCTCTTCCTCCTCCTCCTCCTCTTCTTCCTCACCCTCTTTGTCATCCTCGGAGCTGAAGGTGCCATCAAGCAAGCTGTAGACTTGGAAGACATACTTGTTGGGGTCCTTGAGGATGAGGTACTTCCCCTCCTCCAGGTTTATACAGATGTCAATGACAGCGCAGGATGCTCCAGGCATTCTCTATGCTCAGGTTGATCTGGCTGGCAAACTCATTGGGCTTAAACTGCTGGGTCACAGGGTGACATGGTGTGAGGAGTCCTTCACGTGGTACCGAGACGCATAACCGAGCTTAAAGTATTCAGATCCGGCCAGCAAAGCACAGCAGGTCCACCGGGCCAACTTGTAGCTGTTGTTCTTCAGCTCAGTGGTGATGACAGCCCCGTGCTGAGAGTCCAACTTCTGCCTCCAGTCAACACCATTACAATGTCGAGAGTCCCACTCATTGAGAGTTTTGATGTTGATGAAAGACACTTCCCTGCTGGCTCCAGTCATGACACCGTCATGCTCACAATGCACAATAAGGTCAATGTCATCTCCAAGTTTCCACCTTTGGTAATGGTAAGCAATTGAGGCGATCTCATTCTTATCCATGTCATGCTCTACAAATGGGTTTGGGTTGGGAAAATTGTATCTTTCTCTCCCCATTCTCAGACACTGCTGGGAGAAGTTGTGGTTGATGTAGGTGGCCTCCATGGCCAGGTTGTGGGGTGAGTTGAAGGAATTGCCTTCATCCTGAGGGGGATCATTGGCTGTCTCATTCACAGTCAGGAGGTCAAAGTCAGAGTTGTCCCTCTTGTCAAAGAGCTTAGAGCCGACTCTCTGCACGACAATGTCCCAGGAATACACGGAGCGGGTGCAGCTCATCAATGTGGCCAGGATGGCGTCGGTGGCAAACACATTGCCCTGCGTTTTTGCCAGCTTCTGAATGACAGGGTCATCTATGGTGGTGACGATGTGGAAGATGCGCTTGATGCTTCACAGAGGCTTCTCACTCCGAGTGGTGATGCGGTCAAAGGCTTTGTCATAGTACTCTAGTGCGTCACAACACTCAATGTCTTGAGGCTCTGACACTTCCAAGTAGCGCATCTTCATCAGCTGAGGGAAGTCCATCTCCTTCACCTCCCAGTCACTGCGAAATTCAACCGAAGAGTCTAGGGGTTTCTGTGACTTCTGGTCCCATTTCTGCCTCACTCCAAATTGCTTTTGAAAATTTTTCTGCAAGTGAATTCATTCTCTCTCCTTCTGCTTGGCACTCTTTGGCAGTGTCTGCAGGTTGAACTGTACCATGTTCGGGCGATCTTTGTCTCTTCGAAGGTTCCGCTGTGCGAATCTCATGCGGTCCGCTGGTAAGCATTCTTCTGTGTGCATGCTGTGTCCACCAGCTGGAAGCTGGTCTCGTCCTCCTCATGGGAATATGCATACTGACTTCCCCCACCAAACTGGGAGGAGTACTTGTTTGTATACCTCTTGTCCTGATATGTGGCCCCCGTCCAGTCTGCAACCTTCCCCAGCCGATCTCCTTTGCTGAATGGCTGGTAGGGCATATCCCGAAACTGCTCAGGAACAGCACAGGGACTCCAGACTGAGGGGTTGTCCTGGATCACAGGTGTCATGAACTTAGCCATCTTCTTAAACCTGCAATGGGCTCCGCAGGCGCGGATGGCGACAGACGGCCTGGGAAAGAGACTGCCTGTTGCAATACTTTCAATGAAAAAAAGAACCTACAACCCATGAAAGAGAGGAAGGTAAGAATAGGTTTTTATTGAAGCATGTCATCTAATAAGTACACATGAGAGAATTAGAAAGTCTCTGCTTTGGAAAAAAAGGTATTAATTAATTGAAGCAGAAATTATCATATAATCCATTTTATGAGTGTGTCAATATTTGTTAAAGATAAGGATATACACACTACTTCAAAATAGGTCTTTACAGCCCATTTACTAATTATAATAGAGAAACTTTAACATGTGTGGTGGAGAAATCTGGCAAACACCACTACCAAGAGGTCAAGTTAGTTAAAATCATCAAACAAATTGTCATCATTTGTATCCTGAAGTAATGTCCTCCTTGATTGTAACAAAAAAAAGACATTATGAAATAAACTACCCAGTCAGTGGATTTAGTTAGGACTATATATCAAGTATACATTTCATCAATGTTAAATTTCCTTAATTAAATCATTACAAAGTTTCTCTTCTTTAAGATACCTGTCATGCACATCAGTATAGAGAGATGGAAGGAAAGAAAGAAAGAGGATTTCCATGCAACAAAAGTATTAATGAGAAAATTAGTCTGGTTGAAGATTATATGAAAATTCTTGTATTTTTAGACTTAAAATTTCCTTTAACTCACATTTACTTGGAAATATTAAAACATGAAGTACTGGCATGAGGAACTTTGGAAAGATGGAGATGTCTCACATCCTGGTGATGGTGATAGGCTCACTGACAAACATGCATGCCAGGATTCACTTAATTTATGCCTTATGTGGGCATGATAATTGTGCCTCAATATAATTGCTTTCAAAATTGCATAAAATTCAGAGTAGCAAAAAGTTTCTTTCTGAGTGTAACAGAAATAAAGGCTAAATGCTGATACCACACTAACCTATAAATAGCAAGTAATTTCCATTTTAAGTTGCTTCCCAGTGGTCTTTGAAAGAGAAGTTCACTGAAACACTAGCTACGTAAATGTTCATGTGTGTATCACCATAGTCAGCTCTTTAAAACATAAGACATAGACAGTTTTTCAATCTTTCTCACATTTCAATCATTCTCAGATTTACTTTTTGTGGAGAAAAGTCAAATGTAACATGTTATAAATTATTTCACTTTAATACCAAGAAATAACTTTGCCATATGTTAACTGTTAAAAGTAAAAATAATAGTAATAATGGAGCTAGAGAGATGGCTCAATAGTTAAGAGCACTGGTTCCTTTTCCAGAGATGAGGGTCAATTCTCAGCACTCACACAATGGTATGTGACTCTATTTCCAGAGGATCCAATGCATACACTCTTCTGGCTTCCATGAGCTTCAGGCAAATACATAATGTATAACATACACGCAGGCAACACACACACATAAAAGAAAAGAAAATTAAAGATGAACCCTCCCCAAACCATACAATGGCTATGTGATAAATGAGGAGCACTTTCTAAAGCTATAGGTGCTGTATAAGCAGAGCAGTAGATTTGTGAGCACAAAGCCCCACAAGATCAATACCCTAAGGGAAATTTTAAAATGACAAAAAGAAGTTTAGGAAACTCAGGAAGCCAAGTCAATACACTGTGTAGAAACCTAGCAGACAGATTTGCATAATACAAAATGTGATTATCAGGTATAATATTATGGATATGTGTATGAATAATAATACAAGAAGAAAAACCAGGCTGTAGAACAGTACTAAAACATAAAGTAAAGCTGGAGAAATGGTTTAGCAGCTAGGAACCCTGGATGCTCTTCCAGAGGATCAGAGTTGGACTCCTAGCACCTGGTGGCTCAGAACTGTTCATAACTCCAATTCCAGGGGCAATGCCATCTTCTCTCCTTTGTGGGTCACAATCACACATGGCATATGATGGACAAATTGCCCCTATACATAACATAATAAAATTTAACCTGTAGTTGTGCTAAGTTATATGCATAAGAATGCCTAAATATTATCCTACACAAACAAAAGAGAGCAGGAATGTGGGTAAATGTTAGGCTCTGTATATGTTGCTTAAATAATCAATCAAAAATAACAATTAAAATGATTTTAAACTGTTTTAACAGAAATAACACTGTGGGAAAAAATACCAACTTATGAGGAGGCATCATAAGAGACAGACACTGGAATGTGAATTGAGAAAATCACCTGATGTCTGAGATTTACCTAAAATACTGTGTGATGAAGAGGAAGTGGAAGAGAAATGAAGAAAATGATGAGAGCTTTTGAAGCTGCATAGCAAGTACATGAAGAGTTTTATACTCCCCTGTGCTCTTTTATAGGTATTTATCATATACGTTTATATAGCTTATACATGCTTACATATATATGCATACACACACACCTTAAGTTCTACCTAATGAAATGATTTGAAAGGTAAGATAACTGAATAAAGACTTTTGTTAAAGCAAACTAACAGAGCTATCACCACTTGGTGACATCTGTGCTCAACAGGAGCTCCTGTTCAAGAAACACCCCCTTCCACCTTCCCTCCCCCAGTACACACCAGGCAGAGAGAAGCCCCTTCTGAAGTGCCTCAGCATCTGGGCCTTATACACTCAGGCCATGCTTGTCGATATGTCCAGACATCCTCACAAGGATGACACAGCTATTTTTCTTATGATTCCTTCCTTCCACATACTGCCCCAGCTAAAACCAACAATGCCTACCTGGTCACCATGATCCAGTGACTGTTTTATAATGATTCTTGGCCTTGTGTCTGAGCTGCAAGCCTGTCACATGCATGACTTATTCCTGTGTCCATCAGGCAGAGTGTTTATGGTCGGTTTCTAAATAAGCATTCATGAAACAAGTATACAAAGCCACTTCTCCCCAGTCCTCTGAATCTCTTGAGAGATTGTCACTTCATGGTCACTCAGGTCCCTGGGCAGAGAAGGAATGAGTACCTCTCTTCTTTAACAAATGTCCTGTACTGCTGAGCAATGTGGGAGTATCAGAGGCAGAAACCATCAAATGGAGACGGAATGCAGGAATCCAAACAGCAGATAAGTGAAAATTGTAACAACTGAACCCTGCCCTCCAATTCCCTAATAGAGTTTTCATTTCTTAGTACAGAAGACTTGCCTTCGAGTTCTCCAGTAAGTGAGTCCTTTCCCATCAGTAAAGTGATATAATTGTAATTTGTTTTCCAACAGTCTGTCCACTACTCCTAAGCATGCATATTGTCAACTGCTTGGTTTGTATACACCTGTACCTCTTTAGTCAACAGGCCTATGATCTTTAGAGAATGTGACTTTTTACCTACGTGCTTTCCTGACTTGTGCAGCACATAGCCATTTCTCTTCTTAAAAATATTTTCTCACTTTTTTCCATGGTCATAATTATCTGTGTGAATGTCCCTTTTCCTGAATATCTTGTAACGCTCTCTGGGGGTAGATATTACACCCGAGGCCAGGCTGATTATCTCATCATGCCTGTATATAGTTTAACACTATAGGTATTCAACAAGCCAACAAATTATTGATATACAGGTTTTACTGATTACAATTTTTATCAAGTTGCCTGTTGGTTGAGACATAGGCACTCTCTGGGATGTTTTTATTTCCTTTATTTATCAAAATATTTGCTACAGTATAGTTAGTACAAATGAGATAATTGTTCCCAACAGAATAAAGAATCTCAAGCAGAGGCAGAAAATGTATTTCAGGAGAGGAAATTGGGAAACAGCACATTGAGTGATCACACTTAGGAGGCATTCTTAGAAACTGTGAGGAACAATCCCATAACCACTGGAATTATCTGCAGGCCTTCTGAAGCTGAAGAGCTATTTGCTTCTGCTGAGTCACTGGGGACAGCTGCTGGGTGGGGAGATCATGGGAGGGAGCATATTTTGAGTCATTTTTACATTCCCAGGCTCCATTCTCTCCACATCCCTTCTCCTCTTTATCTTCCCATGCATTCTCTTCTCACTAGTTAGTTCCCTTCTGTCTCTTCTCAGCTCCTTCATTCCCTTTCTCTTTATGGCTTCCCAGCCTTCCTCATCACATTTTCTTTCCATTCCCCCTTACCTTCTCCTCACCAAAGCTGAAGCATCAGCTGGGATCTAGTCCCCATGATGGGCCAGTAACCTGAAAAGTAAGAAGAGAGAATTGACTGTAGATGATAGCTCAGTATGTGTCATTGAAAACGTGGTGGCAAGTGACAAGGGGATATTCAGGGGGAAACTGTCTTCAGAGCCTGACAAGAGTTACCTTTGAACGTGGCCAAGACATCATCACCTAAGGGCACCCACATACAGGTAGATATGGAGAGGACACAAGGGATGCTTAGCACAATCATTGGTCTAGGTTTGCCAGGAACCCAGGGGCAGGTTGGAGATTGACAGAAGTGAGTACAGCTCAGAGCATCACAGGTTTCAGGTGGAGCCTCTTCCCCTACTAAAGGATCAGGATACAAGAAGAAGCAAATGTGTTCCAAGAAACAAAGAAGAGTGATGAAAGTGATTATAGAAGCAAGGGAAGGGTCCCAGCTCCTCAAATGGAAGCAAGCCTGATCCAGATCCCTGGAAGGCTAGAGTGAGTTCTGAAAAACAGAGAAGAAAGTGGCCTTCAAACGAGGTTCCAGGAGCTTCAGTCTCTATAGTCAAGTGTGTGGAGTGGCACTGTCTACAGAAGTTTTAACTTCAGACACAGCCCTTGAGTTCAAATTCCAACGACCCACTAATCAGGGAGAGCTGTGAGAAAGAAGTCTAAATTGTGGTTGTCTCAGTTTTCTCATCTATACCATAAGGGAATATATTACTAATGCCATGTGGGAGATATATATGTGTGTGTGTGGGGGGGGGGGGGCGCGTGTGCACACGTGTGCACATGTATGTATATATGTATGTATATATATGTGTGTGCATGTATATATAAATATGGTATAGTATGATATATTATATCCATATATATATGTATGTATATATATAATAGCATGGTGAGTTTATTCTTAAAAGCATTGGAATACTGCATATAGTTTTTCTTATAACTAGTGAACAAGTTAACTTTTTTCCAGTCACATATTTTCAACTGAAAGAGTCCACTAACTTATTCTACTCACCCAAACCAAAAAAAAAAAAAAAAAAAATGAACTAAATAGAAACATCAATCTTTCAGGGAGAAAATCTTCTGATTATCTGAATTTTACTCAACAAATGTATCACAATGAAAATTGAAATAAGGCCTGCTCTGGCTGCATGGTGAACACACTGCCTTGGTCTGCTGAACCATTGCCTGTACAGCAGACACACCACCATGGTCCGTTGATCATCTTCAGTGGATAGCACTGCACAATCTATACGCTTTTTTCCTCCCCTTAAAACCTGGGAGCAGTATAATACCACAGTGGTAATCAGACATAACGAGGTTTAAATATGAATTTCACCCCTTGTTCAGTTTGACAAAGTTGCCTACCCTTGATGAGCCTCAGCTCCCTGAGTTTTAAGCTCCAGGGACCATACTGTCTAGCTGTAGAGGAGCTGTGAAGTTAGCTGAAATTTTGCCTGGATAGTGGCCACCCAGGAACCGCTTTACATTTTAGCCGAAATACTAACATTTACAGATCAAAAGACCATGGGACCCAGTTTTTCAGTGTTTCCTCTCTCTGCCCCTGCCCCCAATTCCCATAAGAACTGTGTTAATGGAGCTGGCTCGCTAGATTTTACAGTTCTATAGAAGTAGGGCTCTGTTTATCTTCATTTCCTGTCCCATTTTATCTTGAGTACTGTTAGGCACACGCGCCTTCAACAAATGTCTATTGAATAGACTGTCTCAGAACTTGATCCCCCTGCCCGCCCCCCTGCACTTGGTACAATTAGTAGAAGAATTAAAACAAAAACTTCGAGGTTCTTGGATGCAGTGATGATGCCTTGCAGTCATTTGACTCATAGGAAATAGCTGGGCAACGCAGAGTCGATTTAAACCATCCACACAAAGACTCCAAGCCAATATTGAACTTATTATCTGTGCCCTTTCCACAGGAAAACCTGACTAACGGTTCTGTTTAGAGGCTGAGTGACATGCTTCTTCAAGAAGAGACATCTGTGTTTGTCTTCAGGGGACAGGGAGGGCAAGGGGCTGGGATCTACACAAAATAAATGAAGCCATAAAGCAAAACTCCTGGACTCAGATGTGTCAATCTATTTCTTTGTGCCAATACTTATCCACAATGCATATTTGTAAGCACAGTACCAATTAAGTCTTGGGCTTTAATTGACAGCTGATGGAAAGCATTGTACAATAGCTGTTACATCTCATTGATTTTGCTATCTGCTCCCTTTTCCCAGTGTGGTAGTAATTTGGAACTTTCTTTATTGACAGTGAAACTGCTCAGACCTGTGTGAGACACTCTGGGGATAAAGGGACTCAACATCTTGGTGAAAACTAATCATGTTCAAAATAGACACCAGTTCTTAGTTAATAACCAGAATGTCTGCAGTTTCCAAAACAGCCTCTGCTGCCAACAGGGCAGGGCTGTGTAGAAATGCAGAATTCAAGGAAATTGGCATGCTTTTGATCATTCTAGGCAAAGCATCTACTTAATTGAATTGACTGGCCCATCTGGTTCCCGATAGCACTACTTATTGGCATTAAGAATATATCTAAAACAGTTGGACTTATTTATGAAAAACATAAAAAATTTCCTATAAAAAGCTATATGCTTTTCATCTCCCCCGTTTCCCAATTCTAGGTAGTTTCCATTGCTGAGCTATTGTGGAGAGAGTAACAATGAACATGTCTGAGCTAGCATCTGTGGAGTGGGCTGTCAAGTCCTCCGGTCCCCTGCCACAGTGTTCATCCTTACAGAAGAGGTCACCTTTAACCCACTACTCAGAGGGCTTGAAAGGGGAAATGAAGTCCTTTATTTCTAGGAAGGACCAGAACAGAGGCTTCAGGGAAGTGAAGAAATGGGATTCTCGCCGCTGACAACCAACAGCCTCAGTGTAGGGAAGAGTAGCCCGACGCCAAAGAAACCTACCCTGACTCTGAAACCAGTGAAAGAAACTCACCCTGTCTCTGAGACACCAGAGTCAGTGTAAGAAACCCACCTTAGCCCCGAACCCGAAGCTAGTGAAAGAAACACATCCTGGATCTAAGATCCGAGCCAGTGAAATACATATGTGCCCTGAACCCAGAACCAAAACGAAATGTGCCCTGGCTTTGAAACTAGCACCAAAGAAACACACTTTAGCCCGGGAATCGGAGCCAGTGAAATAAATGTGCCCTGGCCCGGAAATTAGAGCCCTAAAGCCCAAAAGAGCCAGTGAAAGAAACACATTTTGGCCCCGAAACTAAAAACCAACTCAGGGTAAAAAGAAAAGGAAAAGAGCTGACCAGTCCCCACCCTGGAAGCCTCCCTAGAAAGCTCTACCCCGAAGAAACCCTATGTAAGTCCTGAGCCCAATCCGCCCTGCCCCCCCATCCTCTCCCACCCCATGCTAAGGCAGCCACACCCTCCTGGACCCTGGATCCTTCCCTCCCAATAAATCTCTTGAATGAGGTTTGGGTGAAGATTTTCTTTTTTTTGCGGCCAAGTGAATGTAATACTCGGGCTGCCCAGGAGACCTGCCCTGGCTGGGCGGAGTTGTTACATTTCCTGAACCCAGCAGTCTGCAGTAGAGATGTGATGCCCTCCCTTGCCAGAGCAGAGCTGTTAACACTGGAGAAGCCTTTCCCTGAAGCAGGGCTGTAAGCTGCTGGCTAGGCTTACTGTGGCCTTGGTGTTCACTGGCTCCCGACTGCCTGACTACTATCCATCTGAACTGTAACACTCAGTGTTCACTGGCTCCTGACTGCCTGAATACTTTTCCACTCCATAGGGCTCAGTATGCCTGGGCTCCTGACTGCCAGGATCTCCTTCCATCTGAGCTGCACTGAGCTGCACAAATACCTACACTCAGTTCAGTGACGGGGTGGACTGTGTGTGTGTGTGTGTGGGTGGACAACGGGGGATGGAGTGGACAAGTAACAAATGAAGTCTGTCCCTTCAGCTACACAGAAAGTTGTCTGGCGGAACCTGTCCATGGCCTGGAGTTGCACGCACGCGGCTGTCTTTACTTCTCCTAACCCAATATAAAACATTTCCATTTTGATTCCTTCTGATCATCTACACCCTACTTGATCTATTCTTCTGAAATGAAGCCTCCTTTGTCCTCTTTTACCTAGCCTCGTCTTTTTCCCAACTCTGCTGTACATTCTTCCAGATGAACCTTACTTTTCTGAAGCCTTACCTTCTACGTCCCCTCCCACCATCCTCTACTTATCTAGACATCCACACTTCTCCAAAACTCTGTTTGGGTTAGTATGCCTCTCTCTTCTTACATTTCCCTTCGGTATTTTTTTTTCCTACTGGGTTACCTTCCAGACATTCTGCTCCCAGAGACTCAAGCTTAGCCAACTTTTCAGTAATGTTTTGTGTTAGTATTTTGTGCGTGGGAGAGACTGGGAGAGACTGGAACATTCGATGCCAGGTGCCATAAATTAGAGTTGTATTTAGGGGGTTCAGATACCGGGGGGGGGGGGGGAAGAGAAAGAGGAAGAAAGAAAGGAAGAAGGAGAGAGGAGAGGGCAGGAAAAGGACCCACTGTCGTGTTATTCCTTTTTAAAGGAATGGGTGGACATACAGCCACGCCTGGGGGCATGCCAGGGCACAATTGCACCATGCCTGAGGGCAAAAACATTGGAGCACACCAACATTTTGTAGGACCCACCCAGCCAGAATTATTTCTCCTCCCTCAAGATAACCATACAGAACTGCCTTAGGTTCTGTTGATGATCCCACTGAATAGGATGTCTGTCTGCTTGCCTGTCCAATCATGAGGGCAGGGACTCCTCTCCTGCCAGTTAGTCTGTCAGAAGTTGAGGGCATATTCTTAGTTCTCTGTAGTCCCTGAGAGATTGTCACTTCACGGTCAGTCAGGTCCCTGGGCAGGGAAGGAATGAGTACCTCTCTTCTTTAACAAATGTCCTGCACTGCTGAGCAATGTGCGAGTATCAGAGGCAGAAACCATCTCTCTCTCTCTCTCTCTCTCTCTCTCTCTCTCCCTCGCCCCCTCTCTCTTTCTCTGTCTCCTTAATTCTTAATTCCTCCTCTCACTTCTGCTCTCTGCCCAGAAGCCACACCCACACCTCCTGTCTAGCTATTGGTCATTCAGCTTTTTTATTACACCAATCACAGCAGTTTATCTTCAGACAGTATACAGATATCTCACAATGTCTTCCTTGTCATTTTGTAAAGGTGTCATCATTGGCATCATCACATTTTTCCTGGTATTTTGTTTTTATAGAACACATTGTTCTTGAGATAACAGTTGAATTATCACCATTGCTGCTAATCAGGAACATCTAATTTACAGATTATATGGGAAGTCTGCATTCAGTGTGTTATTTTATTTTTATATTAAAAGAAAGGAGTAATCATGCATATAATCTCTAATAAACACAAACAGAATATCTTACACATATGCTAACTGGCCTCAGGAAGAAGTTAAACAAATAGCGCAAGCGGAAAGATGGCCTCTGGCCTCTCAGCATAAAAGCAATCTTTATTCCCTTAAAAGGTGGGGAGAGCTCCACCTAGAGGAACACCTGACTCACTCTTGAGGGAGGGGGGACAAAACTGGATTTGCCAGGATTGGAGACTGAACTAAGCATTATTGGATCAGTGGGACCATGGGACTGTCTTCAGCCTGCCCAGGGAGGGGATGGGGAGTTGTGGAGAAGAAAGAATGACCTGATGTGGCCGGAGGGGGAAGGGACCTTGAATAAGGATATACAGGGATAAAAAAAAAATCCAGAGGGAAAGCTGAACACAAAGTAATTTTATGTGTAGCAAATTATTTGCATTATCATCCTTGATATGTCGTGCTTATGATTTTTATTTTCTTTATAGTTATTGTTAACTTATCAGCGTTTTAAATTCAATTTACTGTTTTTCTTGATAAATACAAAATTAAAAAAAAAAAGAAGGCAGTTGTTGGGGCTGGAGAGATGGCTCAGGAGTTGAGAGCACTGACTGTTCTTCCGGAGGACCTGAGTTCCGATTCCCAGCATCTACATGGCAGCTAACAACTGTCTGTAGTTCCAAGACCTGACACCCTTACACAGTTATACATGCAGGCAAAACACCAACTTATATAAAATAAAAATAAAATATTAAAAAGGAAAAAAAAAAGGTGGGGAGAATGTACAAGGTTACCTTGAAAGGCAGTAAAATTTCTTAGGTTTTAGAGCAGAGGTCAGCTGGTGGCCTGTGAGAATAGTCCTGCATTAATTCAAGAAGCTTGAAGGATCCATGTGCTATTCTGTCCACTGCTCATGATGTCTGTCCATGTGATGCTCAGGCCTTAGAACTGCAGCACCTAGATACCACACTATTATTGCACTTTACCATCCTTTCATAGCCATGCTTCATATTTCTAGCCCAATGAAACATAGGTAAAAATAGTTCTGAAATCAAATAGGCTTGGAATTACTTCATACAGTGCTACTTAATATCAAGCCATTTATAAATAGATAGAATTCCTATAATAAAGGAAATTGCATCACTTTGTTACCTCAGAATTTCCCATGAGAGAGTGAATTCCTATGCAGAGGAAGTCAATAAATTCTAATTCTACTTTTACCTGGGTAAAAATGTCAACCTCTAAGGGATAGGCAACTGCAATATTCTTTTCTTTGCTGAAAAGAAGCAAGTTCAGGTCCACGATTTCCCTGCAGTGTGTAGGTATATTGAATAAGAACATAATTCCAGTTTTTTGTTTGTTTGTTTGTTTTTAGTTTGTACCAAACTTGTATACTTGTCATTGATTAATGCTCGTCTCAGTGCTACAAGAAAGATGGTACCATTCTTCTTCATGCATTGAGGACTCATATGCACTTAAAGAGAACAGGGTCCTCCGATATCCATATTCTTCCTGTTTCCTGTTTTCCTGGCACTGAGCTAGGAGAACAGAGATGGTAGAGAGTAACAAATTGAGACTCGTTCTAGCATAGTGCTAGATGATTCTTGATTTTCTCTCATGCAAATTGACAGTTTTCAGCAACACAAACGTCACTTTGAGAATAACAAGAGCAGTCCATTTAACTCAGAACTTTAGTTCCCAATGCTATCACAAGCATAGGGGTGTAATAAGTGTGATCACTGCTCACTAGCAACATGAACATAAAAAAAAAAAACCCCGTTGTTTCTCTAGCAGCATCCATAGACTGCAGCACTTTTCTGAAAGTGAGGCTGAGGAATCACCTTTAGTGTGAGTCAGCCCCATATAGATTGACAGTGTAAAGAGCTAGCCCTGCCTGAGGAATGCTGAATAGACAGCAAAAGCTGGGGACCTTCAAGAATAATGTGAAATATTACCTTAAGATGTGTCACATTTGTTTATACTGTGGAATATTTGTTTAATGATGCAAAGATGTGTTGCATTCTTTTATGTTGTATTTATTTAACTCTGAAGCTGGGTTACTTCGCCTGACTAAAATACCTGATGGTCTAATAAAGACTTCAATGGCCAATAGCTAGGTAGGAGAGAGGACTGGGGCTGGCATGCAGAGAGAATAAATCAGAGGAGAAATACAGGCTTGAAAAGGGAGAACAAGCAGGGAGAGAAGGGGAAAAGGAGGATGTTAGGGGCCAGCTGCCCAGCCACACAACCAGCCGTAAACTAAGAAAAAAGAAAAGATACACATAAAGAAAGAAAGCTAAAAGCCCAGAGGTAAAATGTAAAAAAAAAAGAAACAGAATAATTTAAGTTAGAAAAGCTGGTTAGAAACAAGCAAACTAAGGCCAGGCTTTTATAAGTAAGAATACATCTCCATGTGTTTATTTGCAAGCTGGGTGGCAAGCACCTAACAAGAGTTCAAAACAAATGAACAATAACACAGTGCCTTTATTTATCTTCACACAGGCACAACTTTCTTACAGTATTGTTTGTTATCTAGTCATTGTTTTCATCTATATTATCAAAGACATTATAGCTGCCAACCACAGCTTAACCTGCTCAATCAGCATAACTATCAATCAATTTCAATCAAAAGTAAAAAAAAAAAAAAAACTTGCTATTGAGATTACTCACAGGTATGCACATATAATGCACACACCACACACACATCAAGCACATGTGAGCACACATATTCACATTGATATGAGCACACACCAACATGGTTACACATCACATGAACACATAAGCAAACCAAACACACATACATACACATTCACACAGAAATATTCACATGTACGCAAAACCATACATGTGCACACACATTTGCACAAGCATGCACATATGTATACAAAAATGTGTATATATTCATGTAGTGGGATTTTGCTGATAATGTAAATATTTGTCCTGCCTATGGGTTTCATAAGAAGCTGATTGGCCAAAGGCAAACAAAAGTGTGATCAGGGCTACCAGGCTAAGAAACCTCAAAAACATCTCAGAGCAAAGACAGATGCCAGACACAGATGCCAGCGTCGCTGGAGCAGCCAAGAGATACACAAATAATGCTACTCTGAGAAAAGGTACTGAGCCACACGGCTGAACAAGATGGGGTGAGTTGACATGAAGGAGTTAGCTAACTACATGCGTAGGCCCTAGGTCAATCAACATAAGAATAATATAAGCCAATGTGTGATTATTTAAGACAAAGTGGGGCAGAGAGTGAGACTAAACCTTTGGTCCAGGCCCCAAAAGTCTGGGACAGAACCGTTTACAACATATTCACTCATACATAAATATTTTCAGGTTCAAAATCACAGGTATAGAAAAGTAAGCATATGAATGCATACATTTATGTTCACATAGGATTACATGCATAAATATGCAAACATAAATATAAGACATTTAAGTAGCAGACCTATGTACAAAAAAAAAACCCAAATAAACAAAGCCAAGCACAGTTACAAACAGTAATATATATGTATGTGTATATAACCATGAACACACAAGCACATGAAGGTATAAACACAGAATTTCTTTCTTAAACACATCCACACAAATACATGAGTAAACACACTCACACATTAATGTAGTACACATGAGGACACACAAATGGATACACATGTGGGCACATTATTTCTCACTTAAATACAAAGTACACAAATGTACACAAACACAACTATACATGCCTAGGCAGTCACACACATGATGCAGATACAAATTCATTGAAATCTATATTTATACATAAAGGAATGTATAATAATAAAACGCACATGAACAAGAATGTACACATTCTCATAATGACTTGGACACATAAATATGTACACATATGTATACATGCAAATATACCAATAATTATTTCACATTGTTAGTATGTGTATGCATAGAACCCAAATGCATGCACATAAGTGAACAGAGACACACAACCATATGTATACATAAACATATACAATTTAAGAAGCATACTAATGCATTCATTCATCTAACCACACACAAACATACAAAGCAACACAGCCACATGTGCACAAGCTGTCACATAAATGCTTATGTATACATGAACATTTATAATCACAAACATTTATTCTCTGACATAGATGTGTACAGAAATGCATATACATATAAATACACATATTTTCATGAATGTACATGTACATATGCTCACTTGCATGTACACAGAAACTCAGTATGCATATACACACATCCACACATGAACACAAATAAGCAAGCATATACATAATATTTGTACATAACACACACACATGCAAGCATGCCCAAACCTATACATGCACTCAGAATTTGACATGCACACAAAACTTGTTTATATTTGCCCACACTCATATATACAGCACATAAACATATGCATGTGTGTTCATACAGACCCACATGAACAAGCAATTGCACTTATATTTAGACATTCACAAATGTACACATTCAGATACATGCATATTCAGAATCCCATATTAACAACTTCACATGTGACACATGCACTTATATGTAACAGACATTTATATAATACATGTGCACATGTGAACACACATATGTGCAGATACAGGAGCACTCATAGTATTTCTTCAGGAATTCTATAAATATATTTAAAGCCAAACAGCTACTACATAGAAACTTCCTAGAATATATCAATACACATACATATAAAGAGTAAAATTGGGATATCTCAGCCAGAGTTTTGCTGTGATTAAACACCACGGCCCAAAGCAACTTGGGGAGGAAAGGGTTATTTCATCTTGTAGCTATGGTCTGTCGTACCAGGAAGTCAGAGCAGAGGTTTAGGCAGGAATCTGGAGGCAGGAACTGATACAGAGGCATAAGAATGCTGCTTCCTGGCTTGTTTCCCATGGTTTGCTCAGGGTGGCACTGCCCATAGTCAGCAGGGCCTACCCACACCACTCAATAATTAAGAAAATGTACCATAGACTTGCCTACAGGAAATTTGATGGTGGCATTTTCTCAATTGCAGTTTTTTTCTTACCAGATAACTCTGTTGTCAAGTTGAGAAAAAACTAAAAAAGATATTATCTTATATTAGAGAAACAATACCCCTAATAGAAAATACACATTAGGAAATACAAATCTACTGCCAGAAATGGGTTATTTATTTTGGATTTTTTGGCCTGTGAGGTCTTAAAGACCCTAAGCATTACAAGATATTACCAATGTTCTTGGTTGTCTTGTAGAACTTGACAATGAGATCCTCTACCAAAGATACCTATACTTGATCATAAAACAAAAAGAAACCAAACAGATACTGACCTAGAAACATTATCTCTATAGTCTAAGTTTCATTGTGACAGAAAGATGGTATGCACAACACAAGAGAAAAGTAGTCAATCTTTCCCAGCTGTGAACTGTGTGAGCAACAAATAACAGTCTGCTTGGCAAGATGCGGCTACTGGTGCAATAGTGGCATGACTGTCACAGGAGAAAACAGTCACTTTCTTATTGGATTTAAGGTCCATTTCATAAGATGAAATTCATACATAGCATCATCAGTCAAAGAACCTATAGCTAGACAGGTCATAGGCTATGGGAGAGAACCTAATCCCTGCTATTCTGAAAAAGGGAGAAAATACTAAACCAGCTGTTACACAGATTCCTATTGTAATGAAAGAGAGAGGAGCTGGGCATGCAGTTCTCTTCCTGGCTGAGCAACTGTTGGCAATTCTTAGCTACTGGAAGAAAAAGGATCAGTTTTCTTTAAAAGTATATCCCTTGATAATTCCACCACATTCCAGCTGGAGGACATGCCTCCAGTAATAGAGTAGCATAAATGAACCTTGATGGGGGAGAGGCATGATGCTGAGTGGAGCAGGAAGAGCAGCCGAGCTGGGAAGAGCTTGGGGAAAAGAGTGAATATGATCAAAACATGAAATTCTCAACAAGCCACTACATTTTAAAAGAATTGTCAAGAGACTTGGGGAACTACTAATGATTTTGGAATATTGTCTCATTTTAGGGCTGAAGCATTTCAATGACTAGAAATCAAGAAAATTACCCAAAGCTCACCAGATAGCTGTGAGTTAAGGTGAGAATGTTTTGAAGGATGTTTTGTTTGTTTTTTTTTTTTTTTAAAAAAAAAAAAACTCTTCTTATATTTTATGTAGTCTCAGTGGATAATTATCTCACATAATTTTGACATTTACTTAATCTCCCTGTGACTGTAAGGGTCCAGCAAGTACAAGACCAGCCTAGACATATTTGCAAAGCACCTTTTGGCTCCAGAGCTCTGAGGAAGAATTCTCAGTCTGCATTTTGTTTTGTTTTCTGTTGCCCTGTCTCCAGTATGAGCTCTGTTAGCTATAGTAGCATTTCTAATTCTATGAGCTTCTCAGTACTTCTGGTAATGAGACATCCTGAGGTCCAGCATTCAGTTTATGCCTATGTCTTGCTGGGAAGCCACAGAAATAATTGTCTTTTTAATTTTTTTAAAGCCTTCTCCCTTTCACATCACCAATCACAGCCAGAGGCAACAAAAGAATTCCTTAAATCTTCCTTATGTTGCTACTTAATCTTTTAAATTATTGGTTTCTTGAATTCTGGCTGGCAGACTAGTAAACAACTTGGTGTTAAGTTTACAGCATGGCCTTTTGTTTACAGTTCAAAGCAAACTGCCTACAGTTTGAATTTAGCTGGGTCTTTTTGCTTATGTACTTTCTTCAGGTAGAGGACAGGGTACTGAATAAGAGCCAAGATCTATCATTATTCTTGTTAGAGTCCCCCTAATGTCTTTCAGATGACAGCATTAGTGTCTGGGAGGGAGTGTCTTCACTCCAGCCCTGTCCTTACAAAACTCCCATTTAACACGCTACTTTTCACTGCTCCTTTTAATGACTATATTGTTTTGGTTTTATTAGTTTGGCTTCTTTCTAACTTCCTCTAATGGATGAATTAACATATGACTCACACTTACAGATACTTCATCTTTAGGGATGCAGGAAAGCTTCTTAAAACATCCATCTATTTAAGTATCTGGACCACTTTGCACTGAAAGCCATATTTGACTCCTCAGAAGACTAAGATGCCATGCTAAAAACACCTATAATATGAGTAAATAGGCAGCACTTTTGTCTATTTATGAGTCTAGACAACAGTGAGTTGGGGAATTGGGTCCTCTGATTAAATTATTCTAGAGAAAGTGAGGTGCCTGAGAAGGGACACTTGGGCATTTAGGTCACAGTTGGTTTTAGCAAGAACATTTTGATTCACCAAACCATTCCCTAAAGATAAAACACTGTCAACCTTCATCCATTAAGGAAAACGTTTGTTAAGTTGGAAAGAAATTTAATTCAAAGTTTTTAAGAACAAATCTTTACCCAGACTTCATGTTAATATGTTAAAATTTAACAGATAAATGCTCATTTACATATGTTCACATCTCTATTTTTGAACCAAAATAGAGATGTTCATATACATGGCAATGTAACTTTAGGAAGTAAGAGCCCAGGTTCTATATAAGATACCCTACATTCACCATTTTCTGCCTCTCCTGTGGAGAGTAACTAAGCATACAATGCAGCTCCAATACATCATGCAGCAGCTATCTGAGGACCCTGACAGTCAAATGTCTATGTGAAGTGGGAGGAACTATACAGTCTGAGCTTACAGGTATTTTTAAGCTCCAAAACCCAGAAGTCCTCACCAAATCAGAAAGAAAGGGTGAAGAGAAGACCTTCCCAGTCCTGTTCCAGAGCAGGAACTGTCCGAAGGGAAGAGAACTGCCAAAGGGTCCCTTGGATTTGTTGCTACTGCTTACAGTTTTCTTTGTTTTTTGTTTTCTCATTCAGCAGCCCCAGGGAAAAGCCATGGATGCTTTCATAGCAATAGCAGAAGAGGCACAGCAGAAGCAATGGTAGTACTGGAGAAACAGGGACCGGCAAGGATTCCATTGTTTCTTTTTTCCTTTTTTAATCCCCACCCACAATCACATGACCTTGGAACAAAGCAAAATAAAAGCAGAATATAGATGCTGCAAAGCCACAATGTCTGGCCAGAAGGTAAAAAAGGCACCCTCCCAGGTGGAAAGTACCAGGAGAGGCAAGTCCCCGAGAGCTGGGGAAGCTACCTCAAGATTGGCAGCAAGTTCTGGGCTCATTGCTGACTTTTACATACATGCATCTGAACTTAAATCATATATACCAGATTTTGAGAATTGAACACTTCCTAGGGTACATTAATCCCCCACCCCCACCCCAAACATACAAGCAAGACAACTTTGAATAACAGTGCTTTTGAACCATGTGTCTCAGAAATCCTTCTAGAATTTGTGGCCTAAACAAACCACTCAATCATTGGCCTACTTAGATATAATCAGCTTCAATAATTTCTATAAAACTTAAGATTAAGTACCTCAAGCACAGTATTCACTGTGCTCAGAATATAACCTGAAAATCATTTTTAAAAGGAAAATTTAAACTTGCCAGAGACACAATATTCAATACACAGTAACATTAGAAGACAATGTCAGAACTATCAGATACTAAAGATGCTATTCTAGTCAAACTTCAAATGGAAGGTGTGATCATGCTTAGATAAATGGTAACATAGAAAGTAGCTGCAGAGAAAAAGGGCAAATTAAAAAGACCAAAGGGAAATAATAAAATTAAAATTGAAAATGACATGGGACGTTGTCAATGGTAGAATGAGAAATGCCACTGAACTTAAAGATTTATTAGTAAAAGCATCCAATATGAAAACAAGTGCCGAATGTGGTGATCCATGCCCAAAAGCATCGCACTTGGAGGATGGCAGCAGCAGAGTCAGGGGCCCATGTCATACTCTGTGACACAGTGAGTTATAGACCAGCTGGGGCAGTGAGATCTTGTCTCAAAACAAATGAACAGAAAACATGAATAAACAGTAAAATAAACAAACAAAGTCAAGGCATTGTCTGTGATAATACCCAAAGGAATGATAATTGAAGTTGCCCTGTAAGAGAAGTTAAAGCTTGATGTGAATAAATTTGAAGAAATAATAAATGCAAAACTTTGGATTAAAAAATTATAAGTTCAATAAGATATAAAAGATACTGAGCCTCAATAGGATAAGTTCAAATAAGTGCATGCTCACATATATAATAATGAAGTTGCTAAAACCTGAAGACAAAGACAGAAATAAAAAAAAAAAAAAACAGAGAAGAAAGGCCCAAGTTACAATTGCATTTAAATGACAGCACATTTCTCATCACAAACAAAAATGTCTTTAATGCTTTGAGAGAGAATTCTGTCTAAGTGAAAGTGCCTATGAGGGATAAAGTAGAAATTGACACGAAGTTTAGAAAAGAAAATTAACTAGACTCAATACCACCAGACCTGCTTCACAGGAAATTCTATGTGCCCTGTTGTAGGTAACTTCCATTGTGGGTTCATGACTGCAATCACTAATTGAGTCTAGAAGAATTTTCTCATAATCCTTTCCCCTCTTTGTCTTCCAGATCTTCCACACTTTTTACCCCTCTTGTTGGAGTGTTCCTTAGCTTTAATTGTTATGGTATAAATGTCTTGGTTAAGGCTAAAACCTCAACTGTTGCTTAGTGTCAGCCATCTTTGGCAGCCACAAGTCCATGTATTCACCACCCTTCGCTACAAAGAGAGCTTCTCTGACTAAAGCTAAGAACAGCTTCTGTCTATGGGTGTCACCTCAGGAGGCTAGAAGGCAGTTTGGTGTCAAATTGGTTAAATAACAGTCATGAGTTTGCTACCTGTGCCTGTGATCTCCCCAGGCATGAGCTGCTAACCAGACTTATAGTACTAGCCACGGATTCCCTCCCAAGTAGTTATCCCCCAAACAATTGTGACACCTTGCCCAGGTGCTGTATGTTTGGCTCACAGTGTCCAATTATGAGTAGGACCACTGATGCTTTTTCTTCTTAGCAGCCTAAACAGCATGATCTAGCTTTAAAAGCTATCCAACAGGAAGTTCCCAGATCAGTTGTGGATTTACATCTGGTTCCTCCTCTGACCTATAGTTTTCATTTTTGTGTCAGAACTATGCTCTTTTTATTACTGTGGCTTTGTAGTATAACTTGAAAATATGAATGGTTATATATCCCACAGTTTTTTTTTTGGGGGGGGGTTGCTTTGACTGTGTGTGTTTGTTTGCTTCTATATACATTCTAAGTTTGTTTTTTGCTGTGTCTTTGGAAAATGGCCATGGAACTTTGATTACAGTTTTCACTGAATCTGTAGATTGCTTTTGGTAGGATGGACATCTTCACAATATCAATTGTTGTAATTTATGGACATGAGAAGTCTTTCCATCTTCTGGCATCTTCCTCAGCTTCGCCAGTGTCTCAGAGTTTTGGTTGTAGAGAACTTTCACTTTACTGCTTGGGTTTATTCTTCAGAATTTTATTTTATTGTAGTTGTTGTGACTGGGGTTAATACTTTGATTTTTTTTCATCAGGTTTGTCAATGGTATATAGGAATCCATACAATAATTTTATATTAATACAATATTTTATTTTATATTTCCCAAAAGTGTTTTTTGGTTCTAAGAATTATTATAGTAAGAGTTTCTAGCTCAGCCTCACCCAGAGATCCAGCAGTCACAAATAATCACAGAAAGTCTTGTATTTATTACAAGCTGTTTGGCCTATAGCTCAGGCATATTACTTTCTAACTCTTATTCTTAAACAAACCCATGATTGGCCAAGTTGCTTAGCACCTTTTCTCAGAGCAGCATGTTTGTTTCTTTCCCCTATGTCTGCTTGTGTCTCTGCTCTGTTCTTCCTCTTCCCAGAGTTTTCGTAGTCTGGTAGCTCTGCCCATATTTCCTGTCTGCCTTCTGGCCAATCAACATTTTACTGAACGAATAGGAGAGACAAATATTTACAATGTACAAGAGAATAATCCCATAGCAAATTATTTTTAATTGATTTTTTAGGGTCTCTTGTATATAGAATCATATTATCTGAAAATAAGAATAGCTTGACTTCTTTTCATAATTGTGTCCTTTGCCTTATTGCTCTAGGAATAAGACTTTGAGTACTATATTGGATACCGTTGTCTTATTCCTATCATAATTGGAATGCTCTGAGATTTTTATCCACTAAACATGATATTGACTGTAGTCTTGTATGTAGCTTTTATTATGTTGATGCTGTATACTACCTTTATTCTTACTCTGTGCATGACTTTTGTCATAAAGGGATGCTGGATTTACATCAAAGAACTTTTCTGTATCTAATAATATGACAATGTGATCTTTGTCTTTTGGTATATTTTTAATATCTCCATTCTTGTCCTATCTCAAGTACTCAGTAAGCATTTGATGAGTTGATATATAGATGACTAAGTAGAATTAAAACTCATTGTTAAATGGGAAATACTAAGTTTGCCCAGGCAGAAACTGGCAGAAAGGTGAAGTGAATACTTGGAAGAGGTCAAGAGGAGGCGGGAGTTTTGTTCCTTTTGAGTACTGCACTTCACTGAAGAACATTTGGAAAATACCAAAGTATACACATGAGTGTCATAATTATCTATAATCATCACATGCTCTGCTTTGCACAGACCTATAAAACATATATTGGTTTTATTATTTTATTACAAAATCGAGATCGTTTCGTAAGTACAAATTGTTCTGTTTTACTTTTGTAACAAAATGAATATTATGCTTCATTATTAAATACTCTAAAATTATGAGTTGTACTGACTAATAAAACTTTTAAAAAATATTTTGTATATTTAATTGTGGTTTTGTCAAGGAGTATTTATGTTCTTTCAAAACTTTTGTTCAGAAGTAGCAATGTGATAAACATTTTTCTGCACAAATTTCTATACACATTTATTTATATTGTCATGTGATTTTAAATCAAGGATATGGTTAATCTCTGGTCATGTGTCAGATATTATCTAACTATCTAACTAAGTGTTCAACTTTCACTTTCCCAGTAAACTTCTTGCCCTAACTCTGTTACACATGGTGTATTTGCTTAGTAGCATACTTGGCAGGGTCCACCAAAATGTATCCATTTTGTCTTTTTTTTATTTATTTTTTTCAATGTGTCTGGCTATTCTCTATTTCATATCTACAATAAAATATTTTTCTTAACTATATTGTGAAGTGATCATGTTGAAAGTTTCTTTCCTGTGCCTCCTCATAGTCACCAGAATTGTGGGGATATTGCTGTGGCTGACCTAACTATGTGTTTGTAGAAGGATTTAAAGTTGGGGCTGGAAAAGCCCCTGGTTGCTGAGAGCTCAGTAGGATGTTCTATGAAAGCCTGGAAGATAAGAACATTGAAAGTAGTGTAGATAATGGAAGCCTGGTCTGTGAAGTTTCAGAGGAAAGAAAAGACCCTGAAAGGGCCATTCATGTGATATTTTTTAATTAAGAGTTGTGACTGGAAAATTGGCTGTGCTGTGATTAACAAGAAGCTAGAACTATTAAGGTGAAAACTTTGTTTTGCTGAGACAATCCATGCTGAAGATATATATATATATATATATATATATATATATATATATATATATATATATATCTGGAGAATAAGCTGTGACTAGCATCCCTGAGGTAAATCTTCTTGAAAGTGTTCCTCAAGGTCAACACACAAAACTGTGGTCCAGAGGGGGCTAAGGCTGTACCTGGTGCTGGTAGTCAAACATAGCAATGTGTAAGTCTTCCAGGTGGTACAGGTTTTTGAAGTCATGAAGGGGTCATAAAGAGCAGCTGAGGATTGGCATGAGAGGCCAGAAGAGGCCGTTGGTGAAGGCACAGTCTTAGTTGTAGTAGAAGCCTCAGAATCAAAGGGGTCATGGACAGAAGTTGAAGCTTGATATTATGTGGCAGAGTCAGAATCCTTGAAGAGAGCCTAGGAAAGGCTGTTGGTGAAGGTCCAGCTCATGTGAAATGAGAGCCCAATCCACTGGAGATTCTGTTATTACAGGATAGTAACAATTGCAGAGTGGTGCTGGCCTGAGCCTTCGAGATGAGCTGTATGTGCTGGGATTGGCAGAACCCAAGAGGTGGAGCTGCACATGTTCTTTGGAGCCTAGAAGATCAGCAGTGAGTCCCATATGTCTGACACTGAGCTTTATATGCTGTTGGACTTTGGTTTTGCATTGATTGACTTGAATGTTATTGTTCCTCTTTTGGCAAAGGAAAATATTTAACTTTTCTAAAAGAAGTTATTTTAAAGAAACCCAAAGTTGAGAGACTTTAGATAATTTAGAAAGAGATTGTACATTCTAGGAAGGCTTTGAACTTTGAAAGAAATTTGAATGCTTTAAAAAGATTGAATTTTTAAAGTCATTGGACTTCTAAAGACTGTGGGACTTCATTCAGCAATAGACAGAAGCAGAAGCAGAGATTCATAGCTAAGCACCAGGTTGAGCTCCTGGTTGGAGGAGAGATTATATGAGCAAAGGGATCAGGATCATGAGGAGGAGACCCACAGAGATGGCTAACCTGAACTATTGGGAGCTCACTGACTCTGAAATGACAGCTGAGGATACTTCATGGAAAGGAACTAAACCTTCCAAAGGTAGACGACAGTTGAATGGCCTAGGCAGTTTGTGGAGCCTCTTGCAGTTCAACCAGAGTTTATTCCTGGTGTATGAAATGGCTTCTCAGAGCCCAATTTACGAGAGACTTTGCCTATTTGAGAGAAGAGAGGACTTCAGAGAGGTTTTGTACTTTGAAAGAGACTTTTGGTGTCTTAATGAGATTGAACTTTTAAAGTGGTTCCCCCCAACACACAGAGTCTCTCTGTGTAGACCTGACTATGTTAGAACTTACTGTGTAGACCAGGCTAGCCTCACATACACTGAGATCACACTCCCTCCTACGTGTTAGATATGTTACACACCAGCAAGTGTTTGAATTTTTAAAGACATCAGGACTTCTAAAAATAGGAATGATTTATACTATGATGTTTATATTAATATGAAATCTTGAGGATAACAATAAAGGAAAGGTTATGGTTAAATTGTAACATGTTAGTGTGCCACATTGACAAGAGGTCAATTGTTCTTATTTTTTAAAGTTTTTATTATTTATTATTTAATAATTATTTAATGTATGTTTGCTTGTTTGAGCTTATGTATACCATCTGCATGTGTGAGTCTGATAAGTTATGAACTGGAGTCGCAGGCAGCTGTGAGCTCCATGCAGGTAGCAAGAATTGAGCAAGTTGAGTACTTTATAAGAGCAGTGAGAGTTCTTAACTACTTAACTACTCTAGCCATCTCTCTAGCCTTGGCTTCCCCCCAGTAATAAATTGGGACGTGAGCAGTTGCAGGCTGAAATAATTTCTTTGCTCTGTTCTATCACGGCAATAGTGACCTCAGACAGCATTGAAGGTCACAGGGAATTTATGTCAATTCACTTTCTCACTATACCCTAAAGGTGCTGCCTTGCAGGCCACAGAGTAAAAACGAGGTCATCAGGAGCTTCCAGAATGGCAGTTCTCTGGGGACTTGTTTTGCTATTTACTGCTACTTAGTGGCTTAAAAACCATAAATACCAGCCGATGAGTGCCAGGAATCCTGAGGTTACTTGTTTGGAGATATTGAAATCAAGTCCCCAGAGAACTGTAGTTGAGTTTCTGGCATGCAGTAAGGAGGCTCTGTTGGCTCAGCCAGAGTTGGGCACTTTCCTTGTAGCCATCAATTCTGACCATGGAGAAAGAATTATATTTAATTTTTCTTTATTTTTCTGAATTTAAAATATGATTACATCATTTTCTTCTTCCTTTTCCATCTCTCCAATCCATGACCCTTTTCTTTAGTTGTTGTTACATATGTATTTGTTATATATTATTTATATTAATATTATTTAAAATATATAAATCCAGCTCATTCTGTTATAGAATGTTGCTTGAATGTACATAAAGTTTTGCCAGTATGGCTACCTAATCAAGAACTGGACAATGACAACACCAAAAGACAGGTTAGCATGAAATGAAACAGGGGGTAAGTCTCATAGGGCCTCAACTCTAAATAAAGATCAGGTAACTGTGGGATGCTGAAGGAGGCCCCAAAGAAGGGCCTTCAACTGATTACTGCCAAGTGGTCAGAATTACATTTTAAAATACATCTGCTAAATGCTCACCTCCGTGAACATAGTAGGAGATTTCAGGAAACGGAAAGGCTAGATTGCTAACTTAATTACTGATGGTCTCATTGGTCTTCACACACATACAAACAAGCATGTATGCACACAATTATAGACAAACCCAGATTCACTCTCTGGAGCAGCTTGTCTCATTCCTCTTGTACATATTGGGGTGCTGTAAACACTTCTATATGAGTGAAGCATAAAGTTTATATTTGAGAAATGGGTCTAAAAAAAAAAAAAGAAAGTCTTAGCTTAGATCTCAGAGCAAGTTAATTTCAGATATTGGAGGAAGGGCTAGGTTGGAAGATTGGGATTCTACTACTAGCTAGAACTGGTGTTTTGAGGCATTTTCTGTAGTTTTCAAAAGACTTTTCTTAAGACTTATTTGTAGCTGAGGTTTGCAGGGAATAGAGAAAGACTTGCTGAGAAGAACAGAAGAGAATTAGCACAGGAAGAGAACTGTCAGATAAGGCCATGCCCAGAAGCTAGGCCAAGAGCAGACTCAGTGAAGTCAGAACATCTTCATCCTCTGTCATCGCATGAGAGTGTGGGGAGCAAAAACAACTGATGAAGCAGATCCTGACGGAGTGGGTAAGGGAAAGTGTTGGAAGAGCTGGGAAGGGTGAAGCCAAGGCCCATAGGGAAGGATCTGGGCCTTCTTCCTCACAAGGAAAAGAGCTTTAGGTCAGAGAGAGCCCTGCCAGCAAGACAACACAACACCATCTGTGTTTGGAGAAACCAAGGCAGGGTGGACTTTAAGACTCAGGAACCAGATGATAACTGCCATAGCTGCTGTGAGGAAGCAAGGGGACTTCAAAGGGCAAGAAATCAAAGGCAGGTAAAAAGCAACAGGTCCTACCATGTGGGACGCTGGGACTTTGGGAGCTGCTGACATATGTCCCTGTCCAGAATGTAGCTAGCCCAGGGAGACCTTGTCCAGCCCTCTATGATTCTGAGAAGACTATATCTTCTCCACTGCTTTTGCTCAGATCCAAGGAGACTGGGAAGTTAGTTTCTGGGGAGAATTATGAAAACAGGGACAAGCTGTTCTCACCTTCCACCCAAGGCCTACAGTATGGGCAGAGGGTAAAAAGAAATGGAATATTCGGAGCAATGGAAAAGGTGTTCCCGGGCGAGCTGAAATCAACCATGACTTTGTTGCCTGGGAATCCAGTTATAGAATGATGTGTTCAGCTTTCCAGTGGATTATCCTGTTACATGCTTGTGAGTAAATCAGCTTGAGCTGTTCAAGCAAATGTCAAGAGCACAGTTATGGCTTGTTAAGAAGCAGTGTGGCACAGTAGTTGTTATCCTGGGCTTTGAAGCCAGGCTGCCTGGGTTCTCGTCTTTCTTCTAAATCATCTCAGGGCCCTGGGTGAGTCACAGCCCTTGGTGATTCATTGTATCTTCTCTGCAATGGTGGTGACAGTGTTGTCTGTCTCATGCAGCTGCTGTAGAGTCTCTGATAAACAGACTTCACTACTTATTAGGTACTGGCTGTGTTGCTTTGTTAAGAATTGGATTCCATGGTGAGCTTTGCCTAAGCACTGGCTGTCAGGGAAGGGGACTGACTTCCTCCAAGCTAGAGAATAACAAGAGATGCTTTTGTGGTTGCTTTTGGGGAAAGGGAAAGGAGCTGTTTCCATAGCTCGACCCTACCACTGTCACAGAATGATAGGCTTGTGCTGTGCCTAAAAACCCTCAAAATGGAAACTTCCTTAACTCCCTTGGCATTTGGGTAGCCCCTCCCAAAGGTACCCCAGTGCCTCTTCCCAGAATGTTTTGGATTGTTTATTTAATGTTATAAAGACTAACTCTTTTTCTAGCCATTCACGACAGCCAAGTCAGGGAATCTGGACAGATAATGAACACCATCAGATGGGTGGACCAAGAAAACATGGCAGGTGCATTCAGTGGAGTAGCATCCAGCCCCTAAGAGCAAAACCCAGCTGTTTGCAGGACTGTAGATGCTACAGGAGATCAGCCTGCCAAGAAAAGTAGCCAGACTCCAAGACAAGCAAAACTGGCCTCACACAGAGGTGGAACCTCTTGGTCTGATGACAGGAAGACTTGACCTTGCTAACATCATCTTATAGCCAGGATCATCCAGGGAGCTGGGAAATTGAACACTAAGATGTTAATCAGCATCCCATGTGTAGTGAAGGCTTTGACTTCTTGCCATGACTTCTGAGGAAAGCAAAAGACTTCACTTGTTTTATTAGTGTATATTGACTTCATTTTCATCTTTTTTTTTTTTTTTTGAGGCACAGTCCTTATTGGGCTCACACCAGGGACTCGTAGGTCTTGGGAACCTCTGTGAAGTTGCTGAATTTTCCCCTCCATGTCCATTCCTGCCTGTTTCTATATTCACATGAGCAGCTTCTTCCAGTAGCAAATCCTGGTCTTCTCCTCTCGATTCTCCTCCAGAGTGTCAGTCATTGCCTAGTACGCCAGCTGACCACATGAGCCAGATGGCCTAGGTAAACAAACTTCCTGGTAGATGTTGGCCACAGAACTCTGAGGGCAGCAGGGAGCACCAACTGAATTTTTTTCTTGTTGTAGAGTAGATCCAACACCTTGAGGTGGTTCACAGAATCCTGGCTTCGCTTGGTCTTCTGAGTCATACCTCACAAAATGCAACAAAAGTTGCTGCTGTGGCTCAGAAGAGGCAGGGACCTCAGGAAGATTTGGTGTTCATCCTCTGTCACCAACCAAGGCCAGATAACTTATCTTGTTTCTGTAGAACCTGCCATAAGTGTTGATGCCCTCACAGCACACCACCAGTACCACCTGGCCCA
This sequence comes from Sigmodon hispidus, assembly GCA_004025045.1. NCBI lineage: Eukaryota > Metazoa > Chordata > Mammalia > Rodentia > Cricetidae > Sigmodon > Sigmodon hispidus. The sequence continues at coordinate 83,520 of PVIH01008121.1, forward strand.
GCAGTATCCATTTGGCCACAATGGCTGCCAGCTGGTCCAGACAATGGCCTCTGCACTAGAGCCTGCCCTTCTGATGTTGGCAGCTGTGGAAAGTTACAGTGTGCTTTGATTATAAGCCCATTACACTCTTCTTGTCCTCTTCCCCTTTATTCCCCGCCTTCTCCAGAATAATGTTTAAAACAATGTCAATTTTTCAAGGTAGATAAAATATGGCCCTATAGTCCTGTCATCTTTTATTCCAAAGCCAAGCCCAAGGACTGGCACATAGTAGGTACAGGACAGTTAAGAATGTGAACACAGGTTTGAAAGCTCATGCTGATGTACAGAGGTAGAGAATAATTGATGTAGCTGTCATAGCAGTGAAGAAGAGCCCGAGCTAGCATCTCCTGTCCCAAATGAGCTAATTACTGAGGTGAATGAGAACTTTTTTCTCTGAGAAAAAATGTGCCACATGTGAATTTAATTTTTATTCTGTCATAAAATGCCTGTGGCATGGGAGCGGTGCTCGGGAAAGTGGCAGAGACAGATGAAGGGTAAGCAGTGTCTGCAAGAAGACCCACTCACATGCACCTCAGCTGCAGGCTCCTCATTCTCAGGCACCCAGCCTGTATTTGAGCCCCAAGAACCTTCTTCTGGTAAGCATATACCGCAGCTGATTGATTAGGGAGACCTTTTAATGAAGGCATTAATCAAAGAAACTCCCTAGCATCAGAGGGAACCTGTACTAATTAGGTCGCCAAACACCACAGACAGTTCCGAGCCTGTGGCGCGGCGCGGGATGCTGTGGTTGCTGCTGCCCTTCCTGCCCTTTCCTCCCCTTCAGGACCTGTTTGTTAAAATCTGTGTCCTAAGTGGTCAGCCCCGTGAGATGTGTGCCAGCTAAATCCAGCCAAGCCCTGGGGAGGTGGAAAGGATTCCAGCTCTCCGCAGTTTCCAAGGAAGATGAAAACAGCTGTGTTGAGTTTCCGGCCTCTGTTGCCTGTGGCTTAAACAGCCAGGGTTCTGGCGCCCTCCTTCACTTCTGTCCTTCGGTTTCTGTCCTTCCATATTGACCAACACTCTCTCATCCCCCTCAGTGTTCTCTAGAAACTGTTTAATATATAGGCATATGTTCAATATGTTATGTATGTATTCTCCTTGAAATTATATATGTATATATTATATGCCTAGATTTATTTATTTTTGCCATGAGTGCCAAGCATCTGCCATCTTGCTGAGTTCAGCTGCACCCTCTTGCAAAAGATCATCCCAGCTGGCTTATCAGGGTTCACATCCTGGGAGGAATAAGACACATCGCCTGTCCTGAGTAGATACATACAGCTGCTATCTACTCCCCACAAACTCTGCAGTTGGCCTGGGAGAGGGACCAGAGTATGTAGAGGCAGATGGAAGGCAGGGGGCTCATCAGCAGGCTACCAGGCAAGCCCGTATCCCTATTGGGTAAGGCTTTTCAGGTGCTACAAATTGAGGGAGGGGTGCCACCAACTCAGTAACTTCTCACCTAAGCTCTGTAAGAAAGCCCAATAAATTAAGTGCTGTTCCAGAGTGAACTTAGTTTGGTTTGTCTTTGGGACCTCAGGAAGAGGAGTAGACATTGCTCTACATCTCCTCCAGAGAAGGAATTGTAGCAGCAACTCTCAAATTGACTGGTGTCATTATGTTGATAGTAAATTGAGTCTGCAGGCTCCAGGCTCCGGCAAAAGCTGACCATGAAGACAAATGTCTTTTCTGAGAAAATGCAGTGTCTTGATCCCAAGGCTTTCAACTGTGGCCTATAGGTATCCTACAGAGAAATCTCCTTTTATGTAGAGTTAACAAACTGCAAATGTTAACAACATTTACAAAAATATGTCCCCAGTGACACCTGAGATTTATTCAGTGTTTTATTAAATAACCAAGTGCTACAGCTCAGCCATGTGAGCCCAGGAAGCTAACCATTGTGCTGTCCTTCATCCAGTGTAGCTTCCAATATTTCTTTCAGGTAGGTAGGCAAGGGCCAGGATCCCTCTCAGTTGTCCTGAGGCTCCTCTATGCTGTAGATTGTGTCTTGTTTACTTCCACAGGTTAGTAAATGCTGATAAAATTAAATGGGAGTTTTGAGTCATCTTACATTCTTGATACTAGGTCTTGCTGCCTCTCTCTCATACAAGCCATTCAGTCTTTTACTCCAAATACATATGTTGTCTTTTCCACATTCCAGGCCCTTGAAGAGGGCAGACTTGGTGTGCAGATACTATGAGCTACCCCTCTGGTAAGGGAGACAGATTCACAACACTGCACATGTGCACACACAGGAACACAGGATGATGCTAACGCTCATATGGCTTGTCTGAAATGTCATGGGACCTCTGGTGAGAGAGGCACCACCCTTCATTGCAGAGGAGAATGGTGGAGAAAGCGGTTGCCTAGCAGCACATTTTCCTCTCAAAGAGAAATAGACAGGTAAACTCCTGTCAGAGTGGCTGATGGGTTGGAACTGGAAAGGAGCCCATTTGGGCAGGTGGGAAATTGGGCCGGAAGCAAGCTGCTGGCTCCAGGGTAGGTTTCCAGCATGGGAGAGCCTTAGCTCCTGTTCTTGGTTGCCATGTGCTGAATCACAGGAGAAGAAATGAATCTAACATCTCTGACCAATTAAGACCAAACAAATCAGCCCATTAAGCCTCAGCCCTGTGATTGTCACCCTGTTCTCCTCCTGTCCTTTACCACAGCACAAATAGACTCTCCCCAAGAACTTTACAACTCACAAAATGTTTTCAAACATGCTGCCCAAACTTGTCCATGGGAAGAAAAAGATTGTCAACACTGAATCCTACTTCATTGATGAAACTGGTGTCCACTGAGGTTCAACGCCTTGAGCAATGACTGTAGAGCAACATTATTTCAGATATTAGATTCCTGAATCCCTCACCAGCTTCTTCCCACTCACACAAAATGCAGCCACTGTTAGTATGTTAATTTCCTCGGGCTGTTATAATAAAGTAATCCATCTACAAATACAGGAAATGACACCAGATAGAGGTTGTGTAAGGTTAACAAAGTAACACGAAGGTTAGTTGCATGCTTTGGGCACATTCGCATTCCTTTGTTGCCATAACTACACAGAATAATGAACAGAACTGTTGTAATCCCAAACAAGATCAAGATATTTAAATATGATTATCTTGGACCAGAAAACCTTCCCAAATTGCCTAGAATTTTTTTTAAAGGGTAAAAGGTATCTGTAGCTGCATTGTACACATTACATTTCTAGCATGAGTAGCAGAGAGTTGATCAGTGCCATGTTTAAGGCAAGGAGATTCAGAGAAGCATAAAGATGTTTAGATATTCAGAGGTCACTAGGGTTTGAAGCCAAGAAGTATAGATCTAAATCTTCCACCAACTTCCAATCAGTTTAGAAGTCAAAATACAAAGGTCAGACCTAGATAACATGGTCCTAGAGGACTGACCTTGTGTTTCTCCCTGAAAAGTTGGTACGTGGATGGGGTCGGATCCAGCACACTGCATGCTTCTCATAGATATCTTTAGTTTGAATTGGTTCTTTTCTCTTCTCTTTCTCTTTGGCCCACCCTCTCATTACTTTTGAATAATTTGGTATTTTGTTTTATTTGTTGCAATACCAAAGAAAAACTAAAATAATATTTTGAAAAAATTCTAAAAGGGAAAAAAACACATTTTTGAAAAACAAACAAAAATAGGCTCTCAAACCAATTTTTATCAGCTTACTTGAGATGTGCATGTCTGTAGCATTGATTCGACAAATTTAAGACTGATCAGTCTTAACTAAGTACTTGGTTACAGGGTACAGATACTAACTGCTCAGCCAGAAATATTTTCAGGAGTTCTTGGCAAGAAATACTTACAGAACCAAGCTAGCTGTTTATCAACAGAGAAATGACTAAGAAAACAGGGGCCTGTATATGCAATATCATTTTATTCACCCAAACATCTAATAAAATATGTTGTTTCTAAGTACCAGGACCATGGATCTTCATAGTGACATACTGTGTGCAGGCTTCGTGGTTTTTCTAGAGTTTTCTCTTCTTTGAACTTTACCTTCATCCTGTCTGTGTGATGGGAAAGACAGGATTACAGCCCAGGTTGTCACGAAGAAACAAAGCTTCACCAAAACAATTCCTCAGTGTTGGGGCTGAGTCTAAAACCTGGTCCTCAAAATGCTACTCCATGTTGCCTTTTGGCTTAGAATTATGAGTTCAAATGCCACCCCATAGTCCTGTTGAAGAGGCAGAGATAATTCCTGAGTAGTAGAGTTCACACCTGTGAACTCAGGTTTTCTGGGGCAGTGGGCTCAACCCTTCTGTCCTCTTTGCCTGGTCCCTACCATCTCTGTTCCAAAAACTCAGTCTCCTCTCTGCAGGAGAGGAAACTAATTTGGTCTTCACTTGATTGGCAGCCAATTTCAACATTTGTTCTGTTTTACCAACTTTTTTTTTTTTTTACTGTATTGAGAACTGTATTGAGTACAGCTGTTTTTAAAGATGATATAAGATAAAAAACATTAAATTAAATCACAATTTTATTTGGTATACAGTATACATTCCCTGAAGTCATTTACTGAAGTCTTTCATGCATCAGGTCCTATGCTCAGTTCTGTGGGAACATAAAATTAACCAAAGGCAATGTGACAGTCAAGGATCTTCTGGTCTCTAGGGGTGACAGGACCCACAGAGAAATGGCAGGAAGAGGGTCAAGGGTGTGAATGACTGTAGTGTAGAGTCAGAATCATAGTCCTGAGCCTGAGGGGATAATGTGTATGAGTTTTATCCTACAAAGCACACAGACCTACACTGTTTGAAATGATTTTTAGCCATGTTAGAATGTTTGATATTTACACTACCTGACGTAGAAGCCTTGAACACAGCACATTAGCTGCTAACTGCACACTTAGAGTAAATTGTAGCTACAGTGAGACTTCATTGTATTGGACAGTGAAGACCTGAGGCTGCTGTAGGCAGTTATTTGGGACCAAGTCTTTGTGGAAGGAATTCTCTGTGCTGTGCAGTAGAGCATCTTTCACTCTCTTTCTCTGGGCTGCATATATGGAGGGTTAGGTTATATAACTGGGTCTCCTGATCTGTCACCAACACAAGATTGTCAGTCAATCTTTCTAGTACTTCCATGTGGTTACCACAACCAATAACCCCTTTTCTTTTGTGTAATAAAATTGATAAGAGTGTGTCAAAGAACAATTTGGGGAAAGTGCTCAGGCTCAGACAGAGAGGCAAAGAGTTGTCCCAAAGTCAGAGATCAGTCCATGTGGCAGCATGTTGCATGACATTATTCCTGAGTAGATATGAATAGCTGATGCCAGGGCAAAGGAAGGACATCACCAAAGTTCAGCATGGTGAACCAAAATGTGTTTATTATAGAAAAAAGCAAGTTGTTACTCACAGAGCAAGAGTGACTCAAAGGCAGCTGCATCACCAAAATCTCACCCTAGCAGGGGTGATGCCTCAGAAAAGCGGGGAACTGGAGGTTACGGAACAACTTGCAGGCAGACACAGTGTTTCTCAACAGCCCACATTGCTCATATAAGCTTTGAGAGGAAGGGACACCTAGTGCATTTAGTCAGCTTCAGGCCTTTCCTAAGGCTTCTGGGCTGTTTACTTCCTCAGTTTTAATGGTCCCCATGTTAGAACTACTGGAGTTTTGAAGAGCTTTTCACCAGGATGTTTTACCTCCTTCTAGGTCATCCAGATTCTTAAGAAAGCTCTTTCTATGGTTAAATGTTTTTATCTCAGATGAAATTGCTACACAACACAAGGAAGGGAAATTGAATTGGACATGATGAATCTGTGGTCCAGCCCTGCATCAAGTTGCCTCTTTGACCCAGGGCACTCTGCTTCTCTCTATGGACCTCAGTTTCCTTTTTGATAAATATAGAGGTTATATTTTCTTATTTTTTTTAACTCAAAATTGCTGAAATAACCTACTAGCAGAGACAGTAATTTAGATAGCAAGAAAGGGGAGCCTAGAGATTTATTTCATGGTATGAATTATGGGATAAAAGTGATTTAAACAGAAATAAAAAATTTTGAAGAGTGGAAAGTGGTGGTGTTATTGGCAGGAAGCTGACGCTATTGGTCAGTTAACCAACAGTAAGATTTGATCAGGGATGAAGACGTGGCAGCATGCCATGGCCTGATCCAGAGTCCCAACTTCTCCAGACAGCGTCAGAAAGCACAGAGGAGGAGGATTACTAGTGGCCGATGCCTCAGTTCATTTACCGTAGGCTACTGTTTACTGAGTCTGTTTACTCCACTGCCGTGGCTCACAGCCCAGAATCCAAGTCACCTGTGGAGCATAAGCACAAGCATGCTGTCCAACCTCTTCCCAGATTAAAGTGTCTGAGGTGGAGTTCCCCAGGTGCTTCTGAGAGCTTCTGTTTCCTAGGTCAAGCCTTTATGCTAACCAAGATGTACAGTGGTTGCTGTAGGCAGGCAAGGCCAGTCTTCATCTGGAATAGATGTTGCCCAAGATGAGAAAGAGAAAGGGGGAAGGGTTAAAGGGATGGCTAAATGCTTAAAAGCACTGGCTGCTCTTCTAGAGGACCTGGGTTCCATTCCCAGCACCCACATGGCAGCTTATAATTACTTGTAACTCTAGTTATAGGGGACCTAATGCTCTCTTCAGGATCTGTGGGTAAGGGGTACATGTGGTACTGAAGGGGTTAAACTCTCCTGCTTTTTACAACTGAATTTAAGTTGCAGCCCTCTGAGAAGGGCAAAATAGGTGTCTCTTCCAACAAAGGGCCTTGTTTCCACAGCCCTTACATTCTGGTCAAGGGAGAAACAAACACAGAGGCCTAAGGCAGCCTCATAGAGTCTTAGGGACAAACCCAGCAGCCTCCTTCTGAGTGTGGACAGACTTACCAAGCTTGTGCAAACATGTCCAAATATGATAAGGCCTCAGCCAATTACAAATATACTAATATAACTGCTGCTTGCTTAGTCACATTTGCAATGACCTAAGTGTCCCTAAAACTCCCCTTAACTGTGCTTGAGAGAAGCCGGCACATTCCTTTCAGGGTCATCACCATTTTGTATGGTACAGCAACCTCACATGCATGCTGATATAATAAACATTCTTTGCTCTTACATACTATTTGAGTCTGGGGTCTTCCTGCAGAGTTTCCCTGGGCCCTACAGGACATAGACATATATGCCAACCAAACACCAACACTCATAAAATAAATATTTTTAAAAAGAGAGAGGAAGAAGTGATTGTTAAAAATCTGTTCTAGCCTCTGAAGCCCTGCCCTGCCCTCAGTTCTGAAGTCAAGCCCCATTTAAGAAGAATTCCTGCTGCTGACATCCTTCCTTGCTTCTTTCCTCCTGGGCATGCTCTCTCTCCCTCTCTCTCTCTCTCTCTCTCTCTCTTCACTTCCTCCCCCTCTCTCTGTTATTAATATAATTGTTTATAATAATAAAGTTCTACATAGAAACAGCCTAAGTGTCTGCTGCCCACCGACACGTCTCATCCATCTTCCCTTTCCTGTGGGGCATGAGGCCTCTCTATTCCTAGACACCTGACTGCTAACCTCGTATCATGCCAGATTTTAACAGTGATACTTAAATTTTCACTTACATAAAAATATAAAGCAAAAGTTCTGACCTTGCAGGCTACATGCATCAGGTGGACAGTTGAGAATTCAGACAATGGGGTAGTTTGCCAGTCCACATTCTGAGGGTGCCGCAGCATGGAGAGTCAGAGGAGGTGGCAATTTCACCTCTTAACAGTTTTCCTGCATGCCCTTTATTCAGTGGCTGTTTTTTTTACAAGGAATATGACCTGTAAATAGACTCCAGTCTGTACAGCCTGTAGCTAGCTAGCTATTTATCACGGTAAAAACCCGCCGTGAGATATGTTTTAAATGGGGTTTATTTTGTGAAAATCACTTACAAAAACAGAGACGGTTTTAAGAGAAAATGAAAGGATAAGGTTGCAGCCTGCTGGAGCGTTTCTAAGGAAAACTCCTCATCCCCACACCGTACGTCCGAACTCCCGAGCCGCTGGCCCGAACTGTGCACCCGGTCAGGAACTCTCTCAAGAGAATGCTGGCTTCCTGTCCTGGTCCTCTCCCTCGAAGGTCTACTTCCGGAATCCTTTCCAGTTAACCACGCCCCACTCATCTCCAGTCCTCTGACTTGATCGTTCACATATATAGTTCCTGATTTCCCGCTACAGATATTCATTAGAAGATGAATCAAAATCAGATTTGAAGCTGTCCTGGAACTCACTTTGTAAACCATGCTGGTCTCAAATTCAGAAATCTGCCTGCCTCTGCCTCTGCCTCTGCCTCTGCCTCTGCCTCTGCCTCTGCCTCTGCCTCTGCCTCTGCCTCTGCCTCCCAAGTGCTGGGATTAAAAGTGTCACCACCACCCTCCTGTTTCATGGCACCGTTTTTTTTTTTTTTTTTTTTTTGAGGGGGGGTGGTGTTGTGAGTTTTCTTTCCCAATCTTTGCAGATACACTGCATGTGTTTAAAAGTCTTTGTTCCACAGATACAAAACTGGAAGTCAGATGTGAGCATCCTTGGTTACAAAATGAGTGTGTGCAGAGTGGGGCACTGCAGGCTGTCGAGCTGTTCGGTGTAATTCCATCATCTCTTCCTTATTCAGTGACTGTAGTTCTTACAAATCTCCTTGATTTGTAAGCAAAACAGAAACAACAAAAGCTTTTAGAAATAAGAATTATAAACAAGTGTGAAAACTAACTTTCAGTTAAAATACCTGCAGAGGACACTGGTTCGGTTCCCAGCATCCACATGGTTGCTCACAACCATCTGTAGCTCCAGGTCCAGGGAATCTGAGGCCCTCTTTTGATCTCTGTAAGCACCAGGTACACATGTGGTGCACAGCCATGCATGCTGACAAAATACTGATACATACACATAAACAAAATAATGATGTAAATAAATAAGTCTATACAATGCACCTGGGGAAAAAGTCTTCCCCATCTAACATGCTGAAAGACTGTGCTGGTAGAAACAGAAACAACAGCTGTTAGGAAACAAGTGTTTGGGAAAGCTTTTCATATGCCTGGAGCCTGTAAGATCTGTTTTTGGACTAACTTGTGTGGGGCTATTTAGGAATCAAAATCTTTACATGTAGGAGTCCTCCTAGAAGGACTAAAATTCACATGTCACCTCATCAGTACTCTCCCTAAACATTCAAGGTGAAGAGTCAGATAATACTCTCACTAAATTGAAGGCAGTTTCTGTTCATTGTTTAAATGGACTGGTGACATCATATTTATCTTTCTGTAAAAATGAGAAGCACTTGAAATGCACTAGAAACCTGTGAGAAGAGAAATGATGAGCTGGAGACGGTGTTTTGTCATTACATGCAGCAGCTCAAGCCTTTGTCAGAGGGAGTGTTTGTCAAGTAGTTCCTGGTTCTCATCCAGACTTCTGATGACAACGCTCCTTCGATACCCAGCTCTTCTCCTGCAGTCTGGTTTGGGGAGAAACTCCCCGCCAGACACAAGTCAGCGGAGCATGTGTACTTACCTGTGGGCAGCTACCTATCCCATACCAACCTACTTTGCTGGAAATGCTGGTGAAGAAATGATGTTTCTCCACTTTATTTATAGGTGTGCTTGCAGTTTATGAACTCTGCTGAACTGATAAGTAAAATAAGGGAGAGGAAGAAAAAAATAAAAAAGGAGAAATCAGTTTCTTTCCATGGATGGGACAATGCATTCTGCTTTGGTTTAGATTTGGGTTTAAGAAAAAGAGTCTTCTCGGGCACCTTAACCCCCTGCCTGTTCCCCTGCGCAGTTGTCGCGCGCACCCTTGCCAGCAAGGAAAGCGCAACACCCAGGATCTTCTTTGAGCAGTTTATTCGGGACCTTTACAATTGCTCTCTCTTTGTTCTTCTCTCTGCTTCTCCTTCTCCTCTCCAGGGAAACCCCGCCCACTGACTAGAAACTCTCAGGGCATCCAATCCCAATAAGCCATGTGGGCACAGCTCATAGGTCCACATACGCAACAGCAAACCACGCCCCAGGCTCAAGCCAAATAAGGAGTTGTTTATCAAAAGAGAGCACTCACCCACAGGGGGGGTGGGTGGAGGCCGGAAATCAGCACCATCTTTAGGGTGCAGCAGCAGGCAGCTCTCTACATCTCCCCCTTATTTAATAATTAAAAATTAAAAAAATCAAGCAAAAGCAGCGGGCAAGAGCAGAGGCCTAATCCCCATTGTGCAAGAGGACTTGTGCTATCCCTAATCCAGGTGTCATCCACTCAGACAGGGACAGACCTGTCCGGCACCCATTTTTATGAGGACAGGATAGTGGGTGCCAACCTGTATGCAATTAGGCATGCGCTTCATGAAGCCTTACCTAGGCAAAACCATGTGCAGTGCTTAGCCTCACAACCCGTGCCAAACATTACTCTTTCAAGGCAGCAAGCCAAACATGTGGGGGCTGTCCCACCTCAATGGCGGTGAAGGCTTGAACAATCATGGCCATGCTCCTACGTTGTGTGAACCTCATTTTGCAGATGCACCACAGGCAAATCAGAATTATCAGCACCATCAAGCCAGTCAGAACACCCATTC